>JAANYP010001951.1:81165-126438 GCA_020465985.1 Centrapalus pauciflorus | reverse complement strand
TTGAAAAAAAAAAGTCTTATAATATTATCTTATACATGTCTATTCGAAAAAATTATATGTGAATGACCATTCACATTAGGGTACGCTGAAATCTCATAGATACGCTGATGAACCTAATTCTATATATATATATATATATATATATATATATATATATATATATATATATATATATATATATATATATATATATATATATATATATATATATATATATATATATATATATATATATATATATATATATACATATATATTATATTATTACATAAATATATATATATACATATATATATATATATATATACATATATATATATATATATACATATATATATATATATACATATATATATATACATATATATATATATATATATATATATATATACATATATATATATATATATATATAGGAGAGTTCAATGGAAAACCACAATGCACCTGAAAACTTGTGAAAACCGCACTGCACTACCACAAATGCATCAAATTCCCTGCATGATGCATCAAAATCCCACGTGATGCATCAAATTTCCCGCGTGATGCATCAAAATCCCGCGTGATATATCACCTTATTTAGGATCATGCCACCGCGTTTTTCATGAAATGCACCAAATCGGACGGTATGCGTAGGTTTCCATAGTTTTCAGATGCGTGGTTGTTAATAACTGAACCCACCCATATATATATATATATATATATATATATATATATATATATATATATATATATATTCTTTTCAATGATTCCATGATCATGAAGCAATGAGAGTGAAAAATTAAAGAATAAATGGGATCACACAAAATCACTTTAAAAAGATATATATGTTTTATGATCCATTCTTTTTTCAATAAATGGTGTCCTCATCACATGATCATTGAGGAAATGACATGACACCATTGTCTAGCTACAACATCTCTCTCTCACTTTTTTTTTTTTTTCTTACTTAGAACAAATTAATTCATGGAGCAATATTCAATTCCAACATGGGTGTGTCAATTGTAACTTTACTTCTAAATCATTAATTGGAGCTATTTTCATTAACTACTAACTATACCTTAATCATCATATCTTCTTTATTGTACTTGAAACTAGCTATTAATAATCTTTTAATAATTGTGAGGCTTTAATTATATTGCTTTTGTAACATGTAATTGAATAGTTATAATATAAATTTGACGTCCATTTGAAGTCCCATTTGAGGCAAAACCTTGGAAAACCTCCATTAAAAACCAACATGCATTGGAAAACCTTGGAAAACCTCCATGCACACCACCACAAATGCATCACAATTCCCGCGTGATACATCACAGTTCCCGAATTTCCGCGTGATGCATCGACTTGATGCATCACCTGATCCAATTGCTATAAAGTGGTTCCCGGGTTTTCCGATGCATATAAGTTTTCATTGAACTCACCCCTATATATATATATATATATATATATATATATATATATATATATATATATATATATATATATATATATATATATATATATATATATATATATATATATATATATATATATATATATAAACTAATGAATAAATTCCATGCATGTCATCGAGTTTTAATTTGTGATTTATGATAAATAATTAAATAAATATGGAATTATGTTCGATACATGCATAAATTTTTTTTAATAATAATTAAACAAGTTTGTTTTTGTTTTTTAATAATTGAAATTATCTGATTCCAGCCTTCATATATAATACCAGCTTCAATTGTCTTTGATGTTTTTGATATATAGTGTAATGGAGCAACACTAAAAATGTCTTTGATGTTTTTGATACCAGCTTCAATTGTCTCCAAGGTTTTCGATGCATGATGGTTTTCCATTGAACACACACACACACACACACACACACACACACACACACACACACACACATATATATATATATATATATATATATATATATATATATGGGTTCATATGAGTACCATTAGCACAACCATGCTTTTTACGCACCCTACCTAGTCTAACCCTACCCATGTCACCTAGTCCACCTTAACAACACCACGTCAGATACTATTTTGCTTATGTAGTGACGTTAATATTTAATGTTATCATTTTAAGACATTTGTTATATGAAAATATAAAGAAAACAATTTGTTTTATGAAGAAAAAATTTTGTTTTATAAAGAAAAAAATAGAAAAGAACATACTTTTAAAATATTTTTAAAATTCAAAAAAATTATTAATAATATGTTTTGATCATTTGTCATAATTTTACTCTAATTTATTTGATAAATTTATAAACCAAATAGAAAAAAACAAAGAAATTGAATATGAATTTTAAAACTTTCATGTCAACCAAACAAGCTACAATATTTGGATTCAGACAGATTTCATTACTGGAGTAAACATTTTGCAAACCAAACGCCTTCCAAGCCTCAAAAAATATTTCGACAACCTATTAAAATTTTATTCATTCAAGACACATTCACCATTTCATTATTATGAGTAGAAAAAAGAGGACCAACTATAAAAGTACAAGATATATGGTGGACACATGTGCGGCCGCATTTTTGCCTTGTAAAAAAACAAAAGCCAAGATATTATAGCTTATTTAATACTTTTAACAACATACTAAAACTTCAATAAATGAACGTACGGTTTCTTTGATCGACTTTTTTTTAATTATATATATATCATTGGAATTCAATAAAACATTAAATAAAGTTACATAAGGGTATTCCTCATCAAGCGTCAAACTTCAAATTTTATGTATGTGTATTGAAATATTAACTTTGAAAAACCATATTCATCTAATAATTTTGGCATAGTACTACTTAATTTGTGGGAAAATATTTTAACCATTTGAAAATGCTTTTGAGGCGTTTGGTTCGCATATTTTTTTCTGGGATTTGCATTTTGTTAAAGAATTTGCATTATGCTGCATTTGTATTTGTCAGTATTTTGTCAAAAAATCTGCATTATCTTTTAAAAAGAATTTGCTAATCTGAAAAATGCAATGTAACTGTGATTTAAAATTCTAAGGGGATGTTGAGTTTCTAAATGACAAAGAAGGAAGAAATCTAATAAATTCTGGGATTTTAAATCCTTACTGAAATCTGCGAACCAAACACAAAATTTTATATGCAAGTCCCAATGAATCTCGGAAATTCACGAACCAAACGCCGAGTTATTTGGCATGTCACATGTAATGTTTGATGTGTCATGCATGTGTTCATCATTATGTCATATATGAATTAATTCTGCTAAAATAATACATTATTAGTTTATTATTACTGGATCTTCATTGTTTTTTTTAATTAATTCACTATTAACTAATTAAGAACATATTTGACTTTTTAATGATTAAAGCATGATTTAACATAAAACTGAAGTATAACAACTTTTAGAATAACAATAGTTTAGAAAGTGACAAGCATAATAACAATAGTTTAGATCCATACCAATTTTTTATTTGGAAACTTTTTGTCTGGCTTCAAATATATATAAAATTGGGTTCAATTAGGAGTGTTCAAAACCAGATATCAGAAATTCGGATAATAGAATTTTTCTATTTGAATTCGTATCCAAAAAATTCAGAACTGGCTAACTGATTATCCGAATATCTGAAAATTTTGTTTTTTTTTTAAAAATCAAATATTTAATGAAAAATTACGTAAAAAGCCAACGTACTTTTGATATTTTCTGATTAAGTCATTGTACAAAAAACGTTTCCATAAAGTAACTCAACTTGAAATATTTTACGGATTGTGTTTCTTATGAAATTTTTATGAGTTTTTCATAAAATTTTGTTACGTTAAGAGACTTTTATGGAAATATTTTTTGTGTCAGTGACTTCTACGAAAACTGTTTTAAGTTGAGTGACTTTTATAGAAACGTATTTTGTGCAATTACCTATTGAAAAAATACCGAATGTATATTAATTTTTTACATAATTTTTCGAACATTTAAATTTCAAGAAATTAATTCATATATTCTAATACACATTAAAAATAAATATATCACAAACCAAATGTATTCAGAATTAATTTACTCAAAATGACAAAAAAATTGATTAAAAACTAAAATACATTTAAATATTAGTTAATGAATGCATAATGTCAAGTTAAAACTTAAAAGTATACTTTAGAGTAAAAATTCATAATTTTTTTCCTGAATTCTTGGATATTTCAGATATTCAAGTATCTGTAATTTTAGAATTTTATATTCCAAATCCAAAAGAAAATCTGGATATTTTAAAATTTTAAGATTCTCAGATGCAAATATTTTTTAATACCTCTAAAGTTCAGTAAAGAGATTGTCTTGTATCGAAGAACCGAAAGAACCTACCATAAGCAGACAACCACTAGATTAAGGAGAGTGGTTTTAAGGGTAATCATGAAATGATGTTATTAAATAGTTATGATAATCCTAAAAAATAATGCATTGTTTTTAAAAACCCGTGGTATAACAGGGAATATTGCTCAAATATTTTCGTCTTCATTAGGGGTGTAAATGAGCCGAGCTACTCGTGAGCTACTCGAGCTCGACTCGTTAAAAGCTCGGAAAAAGCTCGAATTAAACGAGCCCGAGCCGAGCTCGAGCTTCACATATCGAGCTCGCGAGCCTAAACGAGCTTATATATAAATATATTTTTAAATTAATAAATATATAATATATAAATTAAATATATATAAATATATTAAATTAACAAATTATGCATATTATTTGAAAAGATTATTTAAAAACTAAGTAAAAAATAAAAATATATAATAAACGAGTCGAGTCCGAGTCGAGCTCGAGCTTGGAAAATTATTCACGAGCCGAGCTCGAGCTTTGCATACAAAGCTCGAAACGAGCCGAGCTCGAGCTCGAGCCTGATAATTTTAAACGAGCCGAGCTCGAGCTTAAACGGGCTCGGCTCGACTCGTTTACACCCCTAGTCTTCATCGATTAATAATTTAATAAATATTATGTACCAAAATTAATCATCCACATATGTCAAGACTGAAATCAAAATCTTTGAATATGAACCAATTTTATTTTGCATATGTTCCCGCACGATGTTATGGGCCATAACTATATATACTTTTAATATGATTACATTTATAGACCGTCACATCATATCATTATGTGTTTGAATTATAAATGATAAATGCATTCATGAAGAATTAAATTTGTATACTCAAGATTCATCCGGGTGTTATTTGTTTTTTTAAATGTTTAAATGTTTGAAGTTTGAAAATCACAAATGAAGTGATAAGGCATCCTTAAAATATGAAATTAAGAGTCTATTAATTTAATTTTAGACTACTTTTTTCCTTTTAAAATACAAAAAAAAAAAAAAGATTTTAAGGATAAAAGTATAAAACCTATTAAGTCTGAATTTAAACAAATAATCGAAAGTAGATGTAGATATGAAATTCATATTTCAGACCATTTTCAGACGCTTTTATTGGGAAAAAAATGCATCCCTAGACTTCATTTGTTTGCATGAAGACGCTCGTAAATAGGTCTGACATCTGAATTTCAAATCTAAATTTATTTTAGTTTTTGTTTAGATTCAGAGTTAAAAGGTTTGTAAATCTGAAATTGTTTCTTAATTTTAACAGAGAGAAAGAGAGAGTAATCTGATACAAATTAAGAGTTTCTTAATTTCAAATGTTAAAGTCCTCTTAAATTTATATGGATATTTAGATTTCAGATATTTAACAACTTAAAGAACAAAGTAATCCATAATATGGCATATTAATTCTAAGATATCCATATTCATATAAAAAACTATATCATAAGCAATAATTTAGTATATTAACTGGTTTATTTACCCATATAATATACAAATTTATTTTAATAAATACTATATAATAAATTATAAATTTTAGAATAATTGTAAAATTCGATAACGAACAGTACAAATGTTGATTTATTATGAAAGAAATGTGACTCAATATTAATTAAATTTAAATATTATAGATTATATCCATATATTGATTGGGGAAGCATAGTAAAATCCTTAACTTTATTTATAATTAACAAAATTACATAATTGAAATACAATAAATTAATAGTTTTATTAAGAAATTAATATCCCAATCCTTAGAAATTGGAATTTTTATTTTACAAGTGTCGTATATTAACCATTGCAAAGAGATTCTGTTAACTCAAGTTTGTTAAAAGGCTCCCTAAAATATAGGTACTCTAATTAATTGAAATTAATTATTTAAATAAAAAGTTATAAATTAATGTGTTAAATGGAGGCTACGTTAATTGCACTCTAGTTAAGTGTCAAGTGGTAATACTTCTTGACACGACTAATTTGATGTTTATATTGTATGTCATATATCAATTTGCAATAAAGAACATATGGTTTTATATATAGATTAAAATATGAATCATATAATAACTCATTCAAAATGACCAAGGAACATGTACATATTATATTAGTTTACTTTCTTTAAAAGATATAAAAATTTATGTTTTATATTTAGAATAGAAATTTTGATATGAAGTTAAAGTTAATGAAGTGATAAGATTTACTTATTAAAATTCTCAAACATCTTCCATTGCACGAAAAACATCCAACCGACTAAAACTCATTAAATTTGGATTAAAAAAAAGGGCATGTAACCGTTTAGCTGGTTACAACTTAACATGTCAGTATTTTTTAGAAATATTTTTATGTTAAAAAACCTCCAACTTCTTAGTTTTGTTCAATTAAAACCCAATAGAAAATCGTTGAAATTAGGTCTTTTGACTGATCGCATTTTGATGACGTAGATTTTTTAAAAAATTTTGTTTATGAAACAAAGAACCCATTCTCTAGCTGAACCACCACCCTCGAAGAACCTCCTTGTTCTAGCTGATCATATTCAGAAACTACAATGAAGCATAGATTAACGTAATCTAACACAAAGTTGAACCTAAAAATACAACTTGTGAACACAAAATGAAATCGATTCCATCTGCAGAAACACACTAACGAAGTTAAAATTCAAGATTAATGGCCAATAGACAATCAAACATACACACAGAAAATGAACATCTATGAACCCTAAAACATATGTGGACCAACAATATGAACAAAGAAAAAGACCACTAATGATTTGAAAATTAGTTTAAACAAAAACGAAGAACACATTTAAAAATCAACAACCAAAATCAAAATCTGAAGCATTTGCATCGAGATGAACTGATCGATGAACACAAAACTATAGTCAGACGCATCTTGCACATACAAAATCTGAATTGAACGTAAAAAATAAGAGTTTGTGAAAAAAAACATAAACGCCTTTCCAAAAACAAACATGAAAAACCCTAAACCAAATTGAAAATACAACCTTGAACGCATTTTTAGAGGAGATGGAGTTATCGGAATCGTCATAGGTAGAAGAGAAGCATGACATGAATGTGGTCGTCGGTTGGAGGTGATAAAAAAAATAGTTAAGGTTGTTAATCGAAAAAGTCACTAACATCGTGGTTTTATTTATATAAAAGTTCAATTTAAAAATTACACATGTAATATCACGTAGGCGCCACATAAGTCGAGTTTGCCATGTGGAAGCCAGGTGTCTGTTGCGTATGCATAGCAAACTATTATAACCGGTAACACCTTAAATTCGTAAGATTTTACCAGTTAGACGTTTTTTGTGTAATGAAAAGTGGTTGTGGATTTAATAGCAAAAATTGTCCAACTTAACAGGTTTTTTTCACAAATTTCTATATATATTATGTTATTAATTTAAATAATAAATGAGGGGTATAAAGGTAATGATCAAGCATTTAACTGTGCATGTTGTTAAAATTATATTTATATATATATATATATATATATATATATATATATATATATATATATATATATATATATATATATATATGGTTCAATGGAAAACCACCATGCACCTGAAAACTTGTGAAAACCGCATTGCACCGCCACAAATACATCAAATTCCCCGCGTGATGCATCAAATTTCCCGCGTGATGCATCACCTTATTTACGATCATGCCACCACGTTTTTCATGAAATGCACCAAATCGGACGGTATGCGTAGGTTTCCATGGTTTTCAGGTGCATAGTGGTTTTCCATTGAACCCAACCCTATATATATATATATATAAAAGATGGTTCGAGAGAGTAACACTCATTATGCAGTGCACCAGAAGGTACCACCTTAAAAAAAACTTTTTAATTTTTTTTTTCATAAACATGTTTTAATTAACATTATGAAGATCATATGTAAATTTCACATATTCACATCTCCTAACTCCTAAAAACGATGTGAACACACACTTATACATGTTTGAATGTATGTGAACGTGCATTTATGTGATGCGTGTTTTCATGCGCTTAGAGAGTTCGGATTTGCGTGAAATTTACACATGATCTGTGTAATGTTAATTAAAACATGTTCATGAAAAAAGATTTCAAAAAAAATACTTTTAAGGGTGGTACGTTCTGGTGCGCTGCATAATGAGTGTTACTCACTTGAACATATATATATATAAGGGCAAACTAAACTACTCCTACTTCTAACCTACCCTTTTTGCCCTAAATGGAGACTTCAGAACTTATTTTCACCATCTAATCCCAACTTGCCTTCGACGGTAATCGAACCGTGACGTCACACTGACAAGTCACCTCTCATACATTGGCTACGCATTACGTTTACAATTTTTTTAGTTGAAAGTATTTTTAATATAGATACTATATATAAAAGGTGTGTGTATATATGTATGTAAAATGTTTATATGCAATCTAAAGATTATATAGGCCCCCTAAATTTTATGTCTAGAATTTTTCTCCTCGAACCAATATTTAATTTATTTTATATATATATATATATATATATATATATATATATATATATATATATATATATATATATATATATATATATATATATATGTATGTATGTATGTATGTATGTATATGTATGTATGGATGGATGGATGCATGTATGTATTGGAAGGTTCAAACAAGAAACTGACTTTCATGGAATAGAGGAAACAATTTAAGATTTTTTTTGATCAAGTTTTTTTTTTATAATTTATTAATTTACATCTTTATTGCTATTTTATAAATAGACATCTCTTGTTTACGGATAAAAATACAAAAATTTATTTGTACATAAACTCGATGAGATTTTGTGCAGCAAGTAGAGAGTTTATGCACAAATGAAATTTAGGAGCTATGCATCGAACACATGTTTTTTTACCCCAAAAATATAAATAAATGTTTACAATTTATTAACAATAAAAAATTTTTTTGATGAAAAATCAAAATTTTAAAATGGTCATATATATATATGTGTGTTTGTGTGTGTGGAGACAAGATCATTGTAGTTCCAAAATTGTGCAAAACTGCAGAACTAACTTTCAAAATTCTATAATATGAGAATTATAAATTTTTTTAAAAAAAATTACACCATTAAAACTAGAATATTATCATCTTCAAAACGTGACTGATGATGTTACATTTTCTTAAGTTTTTTTGAATTATTCAACATTAAATACTCACAACTGAATATTCAAAACTGAATAGTCTGAATCTTATATTCAACATCGAATTCAATGTTAATTTTGAACATTTACGTCGAATATTGGTTGAACAGTTCTGTATCAAATTTAGGTTCCGTAATGATTTCAACCCATTTCAATCCATATATATATACATATATATATATATACACACATATATATATATATATATATATATATACACATATATATATATATATATATATATATATATATATATATATATATATATATATATATATATATATATATATATAGTTGAGATCATTGCAGATTCTTAATTTAGTGCAAAACTATATAACCAATCTACACCATAGGATTATAATATAACACAAGGGATAAGATGATAAATATACAATTACAATTAATTAAAGGTAGCCACCAAGTTTGAATACTACTTTGACCATTATCTCAACTATTTTAATATTGAATGTACATGCAGTGTTGCATATACGATATAGAATATTACTTCGACGTTAAACATGTGATATAAACTATAATTGGACATTGAATGATCTCGATATGATATGTCGAATGGTCGTCTGTGTAATTCTTTATACAAAAAATAAACACGTAATATTTTTTCGAAAAAAATATATCATGACCAGTCTCGTTAAACTAAGGGTAGTTCATCAAGTTTAACTACCAATATTTTTTTCACTACTTCCAAACTTGATTATTTAATCAAGACCAATAGATTAATCTAATCAATGTACGATATTGGTCCTACAGTTCTACACTAAATTTAGGTTCTGCAATGATCCATATATATATATATATATATATATATATATATATATATATATATATATATATATATATATATATATATGGTTAGGTTCTATGGGGCACCTGTGTGCATCGTGCAACTTAGGAACCCATATACACCGTTAGATCTAGAAAATGAATGGCTAAGATTACAATGGCAAAAGGGTAATAAAGATGAAATTTGTGAACGTATTATGATGCACGATTTACATATTAGATGTGCATAAGGGTATTTTCGGAAAAAATAATATATCAAGTCAACTCAAAATTAAATTTATATTGATTGAATATTTAATTCAATAATCAAGTATTAAATGCTAATAAATTTATAAAATGCACTTCTAAAATTAAAAAATTCCAATTGAACAAATATCCAACATGATGCTTCATCATCTTCATTGACTGTGCATCTTCGTATTTATCTTTCCCGGGTTATGCATCATCGTGTTCATATGGAGCACCAGGTTATGCATCATTGTGTTCATACTGTGCATCTTCGTATTCGTCTTCTTCACATCGTATACGTTCATAGGTTCATGAGTTCAACGTGATACATCATTTTCATCTTCATCTCATCATCGTCTTCTCAAACTCGTCGGTCAATTGTGTGTGAGAGAGAGAGAGAGAGGGAATAATATATGGAGAATGGTTAATGAGATTGATTTAGTTTCCTATTTTAATCCTAATCTATTAATTAAAAGAATAATTAATTTTTTCAAATAAAGTATTCCAATATTACCCTTATTGCATCATTTGTAAACAAGCAATGCATTTTTGGTTCCCATTTGGTTTCCGATGCATATGGTGCCCCATAGAACCTCAATATATATATATATATATGAGGGTTTCATGACGCTACAACATTTTATTAAATAGAGAATTAGAAAATTAGTATGCATAGGAGAATCATAAGAACTACAATGCATTACAAGAAAAAAATACGTAGTACATCATTCAAGAAGGATAATACATTACACGAGAAATATAGTGCACCATACGAAAACAATAGTGCATCAAATGGAAGAATATAACATTATGATTCATGTGTAGTACATTATTATTTATGTATAATACATTATTCTTGTCGTATTATACACTATGTTTTTTTTTTCTTATGATACAATATGGTTATCATAATTTTCATGTGATGTATGTATTACCCTTTCAGTAGATACATTAATTAATGATAATATATAAAAACATATATTTATTTAATAATAAATAAATATAGATCAAAGTGGGGTGAGCCATATGATTAGGTCTAACTAGTAACAAACTTATAGATTTTGAGAAATATTATAAATAAAATGGTGTGAAAACTTTTAGGCTAGAGAAAAGGTTTAGTGGAAGATAATGCAAGACTGCATTGTCACTTGGAGGGACATAGTTGGAGCAGTGTTTCTTTTATTTTATTAATAGAAAAGTAATTAATAGAATATAAAATTACAATATTTTTGACTTTAAGAATTGAAAATAAAAAACAATTGATAACATATATAGTCATATAGATATGAAAATAAAAATCATATGCCAAATATTTGATTATTATTTAAAAACATAATATTTGTTTTTGTTTAGAAATTATTCAAAATTGCTCATTGCTTAGTGATTATTGTACCTCATACATTTCCTTATAGATATACAAAAAATCATGTAAATATATGACACATTAGCATAATAGATTTTGTAAACGAGCCGAGTCAAAATCGAACCTGTTAAAGCTCTAGTTTGACTCATTTTAAGTATCAGGTTTGAGTTCAAGTTGATGAAATCTCCAAGTTTTGTGGCTTGATTTGAGCAAACTTGATGAAATCTCCTAGAGAGATGAAGAAGTTGTGTGTGATTAGAGAGAACTGATGCTTTAAAATGAATCATCATACAAGCTTAATACGTGTTAAATAATAAATTTTTTTTTGAACATTCAATATTTTACACCTTTAACCTTAACCTTCATGCTTTGACAAATTTAACCATTTTATATAACTTTTATTCAAATTACAATACTTATTATGGTTAAGGTCATTTTTGACCATTCAACTTTTAAATTTGTCTCATTTAGCCACTAAAATTTTTTTTTGTACACATTTAGCCATTAAACTTTAGTTTGGTGTTCTATTTTGGAAAATCGATTAAAATCAATGTCTAAATGTGTAAAAATATGATAGTTTAATGACCAAATGTGTACACAATATAATAGTTTAATAGTTAAATGTGTACAAAATATGATAAATTAATGGCCAATTGTGTAAAATTTTCAATGGTTAAACATGGACAAAAATAATTTAGTGGCTAAATGTGTATGTAAAAACAAGTTTAATGGCTAAATGTGTAAAAAAATTTAGTGGTTAAATGAGACAAATCTGAAAGTTTGATGATAAAAAATGACCTTAACCCTACTTATCAAATCTATATCTATCTATATATTTAATAAAAGAAAATACTTTGTGTCACATGTCATCTTATTAGCTAATGAAAATTTCATTTTCCCGCCTAAAAAGCTTCTATATATATCTACTCCAATTTTATTTTTAATTGATTTGTAAATAATTAATTTTAATTACCACTAATTAAATTTAACCATCATGAAAGTAACATTAAAAAGAAATCTAACCAAATGATTTTAAAAACTTCCTGATTTAACCCATTATCTAATTCAAAATGATTTATTTTGAATTGTTTTATTAAACATGTTGGATTAATTCTTATATATTATACATTTTCAAGCACAACTAATATAGGTATTGAATAAAAGTTTATCAATAATTATTTAAAATATGGTTTAAGGTATATTCATACATTCATAAACTTTTTGTTTTGTTTTTTTTTAAATCATGTATCTATTCTACATCAATTATATCTATTAACATAATCTATAGATTGAATGTTCATTATGGACTATTTAATAAAATTGTCATCTCATTGATTTAAAAATAAAATTGTACGGTTATAAAATTAATAACCATATATGTAATTATCCTAAAATAATAACATAAAAGGATTACAATGTAGGAAAACTAATTTTACTAAAATAATAACATAAAAGGATTATCATATAGAGGTTTTATAATTTTAATGATTATAAAAGTTATAATTTTTTTTTTTATCATTATCATAAAATTTATAGCAATATGTATTATTATATTTAATTTAAAACAATAAATACTTATAAATATACCCATGTATTACATGGGTAGAAAAACTAGTAAAATTATATATTAGGTTAATTTTAAGCTAAGGGATGTTACAATGTAATACATGAATTAATAAATCTTTATCTTATATGATACTAAAAAGAACTTGATCTTTTCTTAGATGCACACATGGCTACTCAATAGAATATAACTATTCAATCCCCATTATATATATATATTCAGGTTCAAAAAGGTACCTCTCGAAATCAAGTGCAGCCGAAGGTACCAACCTTAAAAAACTTTTTTTTAAATTTTTTTTCTCATAACCATGTTTAAATTAATGTTATACACATGATATATGAATTTCACATACATTCACACTTTCTGTGTCCTTAAAAATTATGTGAATGCTCAATGCATATTTATGTGAATGGTCATTTCACACCATGTGAATGGTGTGAATGACCATTCGCATGATATTTTTTTACCATTCACAAGATTTATGATGTTGCTCCTTTTGAAAAAAAAGTCTTATAATGTTGTCTTATACATATCTATTCAAGAAAAATATATGTGAATGATCATTCACATTAGGGTACGCTGGAATCTCATAGGTACGCTGATGAACCTGATTCTCTCTCTCTCTCTCTCTCTCTCTCTATATATATATATATATATATATATATATATATATATATATATATATATATATATATATATATATATATATATATATATATATATAATATGGTTCGTGTGAGTACCTAAAAAATGCAGAGTACCGTGAGTACCTGTGAACACACGGGTTTCAGATGTGAACTTGCTCCGAAAAAAGTTTTTTTTTGAATTTTTTTTCATATTCATTTAGATACAAATAATATAAGGCTATTCGTAAAAAAAATATATACATTTACACTTTCTATCATCTTAAAAATCACGTGAACGTGAAAAAATTCATGTGAACATGCTTAGTTATGAACACACGTTCACAACAGTACACTTCATGTGAACACACACGTTTCACATAGGTATAGTATGTGTTTATGTGTGATTTTTTGCAAGTAGTATTGTATTATCAATTTAAACATTATTATGAAAAAAAATTAAAAAGAAAATGATTTTAAACGAGGTACCTCTGGTACTCCGCAAAACTAGTGGTACTCATTTGAACATATATATATATATATATATATATAGACACACACACATATATACATATATACACACACACACTTACCAAATGTAATAGACCAATGGTGTTTTTTTTTAATTTAAATTTTTCATAAAACACCCTTATCTTTGCGTTATGTTTTATTTAGCTCTTTTATTTTAGTAATTTTTGCTTAGTCCTGTTTTAATATTTATTATTACAATTTTTTTATACACACTTAAAATTATGGTTTTAATTATACTTATGTTCGGAGTTGTCTTTTGAAACTATTATGTTATGTTTAAATGTATGAAAAAAAACTTTATTATTCAAATGCATGGAGTAAGCTAATGACGTTTTTCTTTCTTTGTTTTTTAATTTAAATTTTTCATAACACACCCTTATCTTATTGTTATTTTTATTTAGCCTTTTTATTTTAAAAAATTTTGCTTAGTCATATTTTAACATTTATTATTATAACATTTTCTTACACACTTAAATTTATTATTTTACTTATACTTATGTTTGGAGTTGTCTTTTGAAGCTATTATGCTATGTTTAATTGTATGAAAAAGATTTTATTATCCAAATACATAAAACAAAATTCTAATGAATTTGTCTTATAATTAAAATGTAACTATTTAATATTTAGATTTCTTTATTAAATATGATAATGTATAACATTGAACATTACTATTATAACGTTGACAAATCTTAATCAATCTATTTGAGACACTACCGTTATAAATTTATTTGATTTGATCGTAAAACCAACAAATTAAATTAACGATTAAACCTAATCAATGTCAAGTATACAAATTATGGTTATGAATATTTAAATAATTAATTCCGGTTCCGGTCCAATTTAATAAGACATTGTTTGTAATTTTAGTATTGCAAAATTTAGTAAATCAATGATAAAACCAACTAACAGTATCATTTGTTTTGTTTCTTGAATCTATATCAGCTTTCCAATTTGACTCTTCGATCCTCATTCAGTTGGGTTTCGTTTTTTGTATTGTTTGAAAATAATTTTTGTTAATTTGTTTTTATATTTATTTTTGTAATTAATATTTTAGACCCTGCAGCAACGCGCAGGTGTTCAATTGCTCGTATCTAAACATTTATCAATTCTTTATAACAATTCTTCTACATGACAGCTTTCTTTTTCTTACACACGTCAACACCATGACCATCTTTTTCTTTATCTTATCTAAACATTAAATATGTATCGGTCTCTTGTAGCTATTGTTTTTATGTACTGAAAAGTTGAACTACAATTATTTGTTAATTCCTTTTCATTTGTTGCAAATTATCACAGGCTACTAGGTTACTTGCTCCGACGACTGGAACACTGAAGAAGCCATCTTTCTGTTGGAATGTTTAGTTTAACACATAAATATTAAACCTTGTATTAGATGAACATATATTATGTCACTTTGGTTTTCTAATGATTTTTCCTCGAGTTTATAAATGGAACATTAGGATTATAACAAACAAGTATCCATTGGAAAATCAATTTATGTCACCAACATTTTTCTTATGTTATGATATCAATAGACAATTTTGATGATCAACATATAAAATAAAATTGTCACCGTTTGTTAGATTGTGTATTTTTTCCGAGGGCCGTGGAACGCGAAAGGAAATTACTAGTATATTAATAAAGGAGAACTTTTAATGCCCATGTCACCACCTCAATTAACCAAAATTTTATTTTTCATTCAAAATTTTCTAATATAACTTTCTCATTTAATCATCTAATTGATTTTAAAAGTAATTATAAACTAAAATTAATTACAATGTATTTATGTTTTATTTATGAAAGCCTATTTAAATTTAATAACTTTGAAATTTAACACTTAAATTTATCTAAACGATTTATTTTAAATTATTTTATAAAATTTTAAGAAATTCTTTACTATGTAAGTTTACCCCATTAAACGTGTTTTTGTCTTGTATTTTTATTATAACAATAAGAATGTAACATAAAATTTTCATAATTTTAAAATTTTTTATTTAATATAGTATCGAGACTTTGTTATTTTTTATTTTATAACAATATAATAGATTTGTATCTTATTAAAAATAATTATTTATTAAACATACCTATATAATATATAGGTCAATCTGTCTATCTATTCTATTAAAATATTAAATAATGTCAGCTGACAATTAACTAAAATGTCAGTTAGCATAATCTGGATGTGACACCTATAATATTCTACAATTTTCATATTAAAATATAATTAAATATATCTACGAAATAGTCCGCCTATTATCTCAGATTTTTAGTTTAATTTTGAGTTCATAGCCCATCTCTTACTTTAGCTTCTTATATAAAGTTTTTAAAAATGTTAGAATAAATAATTAACTTAATTTAGGAAAAAAAAAGTTTGACTATTTCCTGAATTTTTATAAATTTTTCTTCGTGATTATTTAATTCTTAGTTATGTATATTTTTATTACGTGATTTATATATTTTCAATAATCTATTATTATTTTATTTTTTGTTTTTATGATTATTTTTTACTTTATACTAATTTAAAAAAAAACTAGTTTTTTAATCATCTCGTGTAATACACGGGTAATAAACTAGTTTGTTAATTAATAGAGAAGGAAAAAGTATTTAACAAGATGCATACGAAAGGTTAGAATAGTATTCTTTAGGAATGGCGTTAATATGCATGACGTCCCAATAATGGAAAGTTAAGTTTACCTAAAATCCAAGATATTATTTTAAAATCAAGAATAAACTACTAAATCTGTCCCAGAAGTAAGGGGTGGCAATTTGAGCTTATTCAAGCAAATGGGTCAAACAGGTTGACGACCAAAAGTCATAAATTTTACATAATTTTGAAATTTTTTTCAAAAAACAATTTTTTTAATACATCGTTTTGTAAATTTTCATTTTTAAAAAAAATTTATGTTTTATATTAGTTTTTTACAATGAGTCCATTTAACTCTTCGGTCCGTTTGGCCCGTTGGGTCAAGATTGCCACCCCTGAGTATAATATTTTAATTTGTAATTTTGCCATTTTATTTGTGTAGTCCTTAATTAGGTTTCGATCGAAGAAAATAAAATCATTTCAATAACGTTGTCTATCTATCTATAAGTAATCGTTAAGCAAATTTATGTTACCAAGATGACAGCCTAGTGATCGGGGACAAAATTTATAGTGAATGTTGAAGGTGCACATGTCCTTCAACTTATGTGATGTTGGTTATTCATAATTGGAAAAACTTAAAGTTGATGATATCGATAGAAGAGAATTAGGAAACAATTTTCATTTTCACTTCATTGTAATTTTGCATTCATTCTTCCAATTGATGTTGAAGACTTGAGGCTAATTTGGAATGGAAAACTTGATGACGTATAAAAATTACAGATGCTAAATAAGAATTTAAAATGCGTTGAGAAATAATTTTTATTTGATCCAACTATTTAAAAAGAAATTTATTTATATATGGTTTGATATATCTGCAGGTTGGTTGGATATTCATTCTTGTAAAACCAATGAATGATCTAAACGGCATAACCCTCAAATCGCTTAATTAAGCCACCGATTAACGAAAATGGGTCATGATGGTTGGTAATTAATCATCACGCGGGATATTGCTAAATGGATCTCCTGATGAGTCGTTTTCATCAATGTATATCCATTAAATGGAATCATGTAAGATCAAACCTTGTTTTCTAAGGATAATTGTATCATTTTAATTTATTAATTTCTTTCGATCATATTCTTCTTTATTATTTTTGTATCAACGTACTATCAAATCAACAATCTAAAAGAATAAAAAAAAATATTTATATACATAGCTAGGCCAATTTTCTTTTAATGTTGACATCATTGATAAATTTTAATTTTTCTCTTTTAATTAAATTCAGATCATATATCTAGATGACAAAAAAAAAAAGTTGACAAATAACGGATGATAAATGGAATAACTGTAAAGAGGAATATATAAATCAAAGTTCATCATCTCCTTTATTTTTATTTCTTTTAATGAAAGTCATTTTAATCAAACAAGATATTGTTATCTATTTAGGAAAAAAAAAACTTAACACAAATGTTCGTTATCATATGCATTTTATAAAATTGAGAAAGAAGAAGAAAAAAGATAAAACCGGAATTTATAAAACGTAATCTATTTCTGTTATCGTATATATATCATTACACCAAATCATACATAATTAATTAAGATAAGCTAATTACATTATCAATGTATTTGTGAGGTTGAAATGGTTATGTAATTTAAAAAAAATGAAACATTTGTATTGAATGAAGAAGACAAAACCCAAAAAAAAAAAAAAAAAAAAAAAACGACAAACTTTTTCTTGGTAATAAAGAATGAAGTGGTATGTGGTGGAGGGAGCTCAACTTGCCTATTTCCCTTTGGGTTGTGCAATAGACAACATCAACACCCCATGATCATAAAGGAAAAAAGATAAGATAAGAAATATTATGTTATTTAAGTTCATATGATTAATTATATTATATTTAATACATATATTACTTAATTACAGATCGATCCACTTATCAATGTAATTTTTAGTTTTTGGATTTTAACATTATTTTATGTGACATCTACTAATCGATTTGGATATGTCAATTGAAACCAAAAAAAAATAAAAAAATCAATTTAATTAGACGATTTATAATCAACAACTATATAGCTCATTTAACATTTGTTACTTTGGGATGTCACATGACATCATTATCATTTTAAAATTTGTCATTTTAGGTTTCCTTAAAGAATCTTTGATATTTAAAATTTTTGTTAAGTATCCTATTAAGGTTTCGTTTATTTGCATTAAGAACCTCTTAAATAGGTCTGATATATGAATTTCAAATTAAACTTAATTAGACTTTTTGTTTGTAAGAGTTAAAAGGTTGGTATCCCTCCAAATTTTAAGAGGGAGAGATTAGTCTAAACTCAAACTAGAGTCTCTTAATTTCATACGTCATTTTCAAAATTTAGACATTTAACATTTAAGAAACAAACAACTTCTAAATCAAAATCCACATAAAATCAAATTTTAAATCTTATACATGCTTATTATTAAAGCAAAATCGATTTATTTTTAAATTTATATGTATGAAAATTCAAATGCAAACTAAAATATGCAAAATACATGGGTTAATAACTTTTGAATCAATCCATATTAATACATGAGTTAATAAACTAGTAATTTAAAATAGATTTAAAAAAATCTAGGTAACATGATTTTAAAAGGGAAACACATACTTTGAGATCTACGGACCGTTTACAAATCCAATGTGAAGAATATAAATCAATTAGTTAATGATTATGTATGAGGTTTGATTTATGAACCTTCACAATGCAGTTAACTCTTACCATTAGGGTAATGATTTGTATACAATAATTTTTTGTCATGGATCATATCTTGCATGGTGTGTAAATCTACTAAGTCTTTATTGTTGTGGATGTGAGGATTTGAGAGGTATTGATGGCTAATAACATGATATTGAGTTACCAACCAATGAATATTGTTCAAAAAGTTCTATATATTTATGATTTCTTTTTGAATTTGAGTAGTATTTCATTATTATTTGGTTTTCATAAATTTAATAATATTTTTTGGTTGAAGTTCTTGTAGTTGTGAAAGTTAATAATATAATTCCTCAAGCAGTGTTCAATTAACCAATCAAGTTTCTCAATTCCTACAAAACAACTCTGCAAATTAAAATTGGTCCAGTCCTTTTTGCGCAGCATCTCTCTATTTACAGGTACAAAAGAATTCAATAGACAAACTACTCTCACTATTGCGAATGGTGTCTTCCCCCGTGAGCAAGTACAAGCCATGGCGACTTCACGTGAAGCAATAGCAAGTAACGATGGTCTGTAATGCTCTCAACGATAAGAAAATTAAGCGCGCCACGATATTCAAGAAAATGGAACCCTTGATTCCTCCACACCTCTTTGTTTATAGATTTCCTTGTGACGAAAAGGCCAATTAATTTCATCTAGAAGCAATGCACAAGATATGTTTACGATGAAATGGAAAAACCATGGCAATAACATGTACTGGATCATGCATGCTACCGTACTTAGGTTTGATATGATTCAGGTGTCACCAAACTAACTGGCCGGGTTCATGTGGTGGGGCAATATAAACCTGAAGTTAGCAGCATAATATCTCCCATGTGGTCCTTGAGGCCACGTGCACGGCGGCACTCATGTCATGCGCACTTGATTCTTTTTGTCTCCGGTCATTTATTCTGGTTGGCCTTCTTAATTTGCACCATTTTGGACAGTTGTTCGCACCGAGCTCTATTTTCCTGTAATTTCGTAGAAAGTAAGAACTACCACATGCATTAAGGAGACATAACATGATATAATACATGAAATTATATATAAGAAATTGCTCCTTTGTTGTATAATATAAAAACTTACCCTCCATTCAATTAGATGCATGTATGATCACACCAAGGATTAGGAATAAATATAATCTGCATTTTGGAAGCATATTTCATGAGATGAGAAAATTACAACAATAACAACAAAACCTTTATTGGAACAGGCTAAAAGTGACAACTCATTTGACATTAGGACAATGGGGAAAAAGCAACTTACAGCTCTAAACATATATTAGCATCATTTCATACTATTATTTTGATTGCAAATCATTTGGTTATCTCATTTGCTCATCTTTCTTCATAATTTACACCATCCGCAACCTACACAAATTCAAGAAACACGAACCTTACAAATATGAAAAAGTAATTATCAACTTGGGTTGAATGGATGAGAAAGTAGACATTAACAACACTACAGAAGGCTGTAACTTGTTTTTGTGTGTGTGTGTGTGTGTGTGTGTGTGTGTGTGTGTGTACACTTTACATAAAAGCGACTCATAAACGTTCTAGATCCTAGATGTTTAGTTGGTTGTAAATCTTGTCTTTCCATCAATCATAATGATAATCTTCGTACACAGTCTCCGTCAAAGTGGTGACTTTATGGTTGTAGATGTTGATGCTTAATTAATGAGCCTCGGAATGTATACGCCTCTTAATCATAAGTGCAACCTACAGGCTTAATTTCTTTTAGTTTGAAGATATTTGTTTGAATGATAATCACAACAAACAGCGCTCTTTATTACGCTAAAGAATGTATATAAATCAAAACATACAAGCACATATTCAACACAGGTGCTTTACATGCAAGGACACATGCTTACTAACAAAGGTTAGCAAAATAATCACTGTGTGTGTCTATATATATATATATATATATATATATATATATATATATATATATATATATATATATATATATATATATATATATATATATATATATATATATATATATATATATATAGCATATGGCATATGGCATAGGCAACTTAAAAAATTCACAATCTCCACTTGACCCCTTCACAATCTATGGCAAATATTGTCAACACATAGGAGCACCATGTGATAAGCATAGCAAAAAGTGGATTCTATTTGAGCACCATGTTACAAGAACAAAGTTTAGGTTTAGCATCTAATGCTATCCCAATCTCAAACTAAACCCACCCATAGACGAAATATTTTAACTTTTAAGTAAATAATAGCAAATTCAAATTCCAATAATTGTCTATCTTCAAAAATCTTATATCCATCGTGACAACCTTTTTGACCGAATATGATGATATAATAATCACATCTCATTCTGGTCTTAGTGAAATTGATTATGATCTACCAATTTTTTAAAATTTGAAAACTAGAATGGAATTTCCTGAGTATCAAGTAGATAAAAAAAGCAGCCATCCAAACCATATATATATCCCCAGTCTCTATGAACAACTTTCATGTATCAGGCAATTACTTGCTAACCTCATATGATGGTAGGGGTAAATAATAAATAAACAATGAACGGTCATATCGCATAGGAATGTTGAAAATTAGAGGAAAAACAAGCACAGATGCATAGAATCACTTAGCATTTGCAGGGATAAAAGTCGCTATTCATTTTAAAGTTTCCCTCTACATCAACTTTACACAATTTATAAATCCGCCCTTTGGATTTCTACTTTTCCCTCTATATTGTTCTTTTTTGCTTTAAGCCATTGCTATTATTAGGACAGCATCAATACTCCCCTCCCCAGTGGATGGCCCTAAATACTCATTTGACTTGACAATTTTTTATCTGTTCTTTTCTCCTATCATGGCTATATATGTGATTTCTTTCGGTTATCAACTAATATTACATGATTCACTTTTGTTCCAAAGGGGATATCATGTGGCCTCCTTTATTTGTACTTTGATTTTCATTTACTCATGCTTAAACACCAACCTAGGACGTGTCATCCAGTGACTAGACAATGACCTAGCTTAGACCTGTGACAATATCAACGACAAGTGAAGTGAAGTAGCGACCCCAGCCTTCTAGCCCATTAAATGCCAGGTCGGATATGCATGCACATGCTTGATCTAGCACTCAATGGACTTTGTCACATTCAAAATACAATCGACATATATAGATGATACATGTTGACATATGAAATTTGTGCCCAGATCAATTTAACCTCCCGTCAAAATTCCAAGACACCCCATATATGTTTCTAAAGAGGAAATATACATTACAATCCAATCTAGCTTCTCTATTATGACAACCATGAGCATGTGAAGTGCAGAAGTACTAGGATTTTGGCCTGTATATGCAACTTGCTTCAAGGATTTTCATGCGAACACTAAATTAATCTTAAACAAGCTTGCTTTTAAGCAGAAATGGCATACAAAGCCTAAGAAAATGATTTTAAGTCAGTGGCATGACTCTCATCCCCCACTTCTTAATGCTGGAGATGAGTTGCATGATCATCCATGCAGCCTTAATTGGTCACTATAAAGAAAAAGATCAAAAAGTAAGCATCAAATGATGAGAGAGAGAGAGAGAGAGAGAGAGAGAGAGAGAGAGAGAGAGAGAGAGAGAGAGAGAGAATGCCAAACTGATAAAGGGCAGAGAAACTCCAAAGAGATTACAATAAATAATGGACTAAAAGTGAGTGTTGGAATAATATGAAAGAAAAAGGAAGGGGACCCACCATACAGGCAAGCCCTACATCAGATTCTTTTGATATATCCTCGGCTTTTTCTTGACTATACTTGTATATATACTTGTGTTATGCAGTTAAGAAAACTCAAGCAACTTCTATAACTTCCTCTACTATATCTTCCTTCAAGTGTGATCTCATTAATTCTCTCTATAGCGAACAATCCACCAACAAAAGAAAAGCATATAGAACATCATAACCACTTGGCCGATCGATGGCCACATCCCCCAACTCCGTTGTTCCGACTCCAGAAGATACCACTGCTACTATTATTTCAAACCACCCTGTGGAAATAGTGAAACCTCATCATGATTACTCTTCTTATCTCGCTTACCCAGTGCAGCCCCATGCCCATTCGCCATCCTTTCTACAGCTCGCCTTATACCCAATAACTTTAAAGGTTTATCTCTCTCTCTCTCTCTCTCTCTCTCTCTCTCTCTCTCTCTCTCTCTCTCTCTCTCCCTCCCTCTCCTGTGCTCTCTCTCACTCACACACACTCTCAAAACACCCATATAGCAAATATAAGTTTGCAAAATTTGTGTTTTATGTTCTTTTGTAAGTAACACAAGTGTTTGAATACAAAAGAAGTCGTGCTGTTTTTTTTTTCTTCCTGACTTACTCAATACTTGCAGTTTGAAGATGTTGTTTATAAAGTTAAGCTTGAGCAAAAAAGTACGTGCTGCAGTGGAACAGCAAGTACGAAAGAGAAGACGATACTAAATGGGGTGACAGGAAAGGTTTGCCCAGGGGAGATACTGGCAATGTTAGGTCCATCTGGCAGTGGTAAAACCACCCTCCTTACGGCTCTCGGAGGACGCCTTTCCGGAAAATTATCAGGAAAGGTCACATATAACAGCAGGCCATTTTCTGGTTCTTTGAAAAGGAGAACAGGATTCGTGACCCAAGAAGATGTTCTTTATCCTCACCTCACTGTGACAGAAACCCTCTTATTCACTGCTATGTTAAGGCTACCAAAAAGTATGAGTCAAGATGAGAAACTCCAGCATGTGGAGCAAGTTATAGCTGAGCTGGGGCTAACTCGGTGCCAGAACAGCATGATAGGCGGCCCGCTATTTAGAGGTATTTCAGGTGGAGAGAAAAAGAGGGTGAGCATTGGTCAAGAGATGCTAATCAACCCAAGTTTGCTGTTGTTGGATGAGCCCACTTCTGGTCTAGACTCCACCACAGCTCAGCGGATTCTAACTACCATCAAACGGCTTGCTAGTGGAGGCCGGACGGTGGTCACAACAATTCATCAGCCATCTAGCCGGCTCTACCACATGTTTGATAAATTAGTCTTGCTGTCTGAGGGCTCCCCAATCTACTATGGTTCTGCATCTACAGCTTTGGAATATTTCTCATCAATCGGTTTTTCCACGTCCATCACAGTGAATCCAGCTGATCTTTTACTAGATCTTGCTAACGGTAAATTATCTATCTTGTAATTCCATTCATTGCATCAGAGTCTGTTTAATTCACTCTTCCTTCTGTAGCTCGTATAATTCATTTTGTGTAAAGAAAGTGGGTGTGCCATTGTTCATAATTGTACCTTTGAAAATTGGGGGGAAAAAGAAGAAAGACCCCACCTCTATGCTACTCCATTATGACTACACATCGATAGATTAACAAAAGATAAAGCCGCCTTCATCATTACTAGACATCCTGTTTGCACGCAGTTAGCAAAATTGAAAAGCATTATAAGCATTTATTAGTTACTAATGATATTATGAAAAAATACATGACAGGAATTGCACCTGATTCCATGCATGAATATGATCAAGGTGAAAACACAGAGCAGGAGCGGAAGTTAGTAAGGCAACAACTTATCACTGCTTATGAAGCAAACATTTCAACAAGACTGAAAGCTGATTTATGCGCTCTAGATATTAGCAACCATAACCATGCAAAAGATGCTTCGACAAGTAAGTTGTATTAAAGAATATTAGTATAGGTAATAGATTATATAAGTTGCCTAAACTTTAATGTTTTGGGGGTTTTGAATGGTGTAGGAAGATACGTGAAACCAGAACAATGGTGCACGAGCTGGTGGCATCAGTTTAAGGTGTTACTTCTTAGAGGAGTGAGGGAGAGAAGATTCGAAGCTTTCAATAGGCTTCGTATCTTCCAAGTGATAAGTGTCGCCATACTTGGTGGACTCCTATGGTGGCACACCCCAACATCCCATATTGAAGATCGGGTAAACATTATAATCATGAAAACAATACCTTGTTTAGACCATTTTAACTTGGCGGAAGAACTAAAGCTGTTATATTCATTCCGTGCAGATAGCAATGCTGTTCTTCTTCTCTGTTTTTTGGGGCTTCTACCCCCTCTATAATGCCGTTTTTACTTTCCCCCAAGAAAGGAGAATGCTTATAAAAGAACGGTCATCTGGGATGTACCGTCTCTCCTCTTACTTCCTAGCAAGAACCATCGGAGACCTGCCACTTGAGCTTGCCCTCCCAACTGCCTTTACCTTCATACTCTATTGGATGGGTGGGCTCAAACCTGATCCAGCCACATTCGTCCTTTCCCTACTTGTTGTACTCTACAATGTCCTTGTAGCCCAGAGTCTTGGATTAGCCATCGGCGCCATACTTATGGATGTTAAACAAGCCACGACTTTGGCATCAGTTACAACTCTGGTTTTCCTTATTGCTGGAGGTTATTACATACAACAAATCCCACCCTTTATAGTCTGGTTAAAGTACTTGAGCTATAGTTACTACTGTTTCAAGCTTCTTCTTGGGGTTCAGTACAATGCGGATGACTTGTATGAATGTTCAAGAGCGGTCTACTGCCACGTTGCAGATTTTCCAGCTGTCAAATCAGTGGGATTAAATAATCTACCTGTAGATTTGTTGATTATGGCACTGATGTTAATTGGTTACCGACTCGTTGCTTACATCGCATTGCAGAAGGTTCGGTGAAGCAAGTATACTTGAGGACCAATTTTCTTGGGAAGTGCTATTTGAAGAGCTTTGCCATTTTGTCGGAAGAGAAATAATATTAGAATTGGATCCCACAATGCTACAACTATGATCATTTTCAAGAGATGTAGATGTATCGCCACCCTTGTGGAAATTATTACATATATCTAACTCAGCAATTTGAATTCAAGGATAAAAAAGTAATCCTCAATGGATTGTATAACAGATAGTAGTTGTTTTCAGGCCATTACATACCAACTTGTAACGTTATGATCATAAACCACTTACCTTGATACCGGCAATTATTCTGCAGAACTGGTTCTCAATGAGCGATAGGAATTTCAAAGTTTGAAGGTTGCTTCACCCAAAAAGGTTCCTGCAAATTATCCAAAACAAAATTCCTTGTGGCTTGGATGGTTGGATTAATATCAGGAGACTTGATATTGACATCTATGGAACATGAAAATTATTAGAAAATGAAGAATTTACAAGAATCTTCAGTCACATGATGTCTCCAGACACCATGTAATCCAATAATATAACCAAATCCGAGATATAGAACAAAAAATCTACAAAAACAAACTAACTATAGAAATGTACTTTCAAACCTCTAAAATACAAATGGGGATTCCACTCATCGTTACTCCATTCATTCCAAGAAGTACTTTATACTTTTGATATCAACCAAACTACTTTATAAATTCACATTATTTTGTAACAGATTTTAAAGAGTTCGTATAAGCTTCAAGTTGAAGTAGTCTACGTAACATTAGAACTTTAGGAATGTCTTTTTTTCCTTGATGGAAGTAAATATACATAAATGTGTGTGTGTGTGTGAGTAACTGTTAACAGATTATGTAGACAATATGCATTCATCGTGAAACTTTATTTGGTCAGTCATAGAAACATGTTCTTTGTCATTTCCTACCCATATTGCATGCCATGTCCAAAACGATATCAGTTATCACTTTTAGAACATTTCATCCTAAACGTAGATGGTTTCAAAATGTCTCCTGTTTAAGAGCATGTGTGACATTTAAGTAGGTTTAATAAAGTCTGGTTCCAGGTCCCTAGCAGTGGTTAACAAGTCTAGAGGAGCTAAGCTCAAGAGAAATCCAGGTTCGCTCATTGTATAGCATAGTTAAGGGAATATGAATCCTAGGACCTTGTTGGTTCTTCCTCCTGGAAACTCTTCAACCATTATGGTGAAGTTCAAGATTGTACTTAACTTTTCTGACCTTCAAGCTCAATGTATATATGTATGTAAAAGTACAACATCATAAATCAAATTTCATGTTTGACTACTATAGAAATGTGTTAGCATTCAAGTTCTTTAAACTTCAATAATTATCTAACAAATTCTAAATGTTGACGATAATAAACAAACCAAATTTCTACAAAATATTTACAAGATCACACAACTAGTTGGTTTGTCCATACACCTTCTTCTGTTAATACAGATTCATTATTGCCACCAATATCACTCAATGAGATAAAAATGAAAGAGTAGGTTTACCCTATAGTAAAATACAAATTGTTAAAATTGATAGCCAGGAAATGGCTTTCACTATGACATTGCAAACTACCATGCACATATTTATAGTTCGTTTAATTGTTCATCTTCGTTAAATTGTTTCTTTGCTAGTAAACTTTTTACAAAGTTACGAACATGGTGGAAAAATGGGACTTTGTGGCCCTTGAAGCTGTCTTTCATACTTCCGCATCATGTTCAAAACACTCGTTTCACATATATGTTACTAATTGATGCAATCACTCTAGAAGAAGTTTTCTTATCCTTGAGTTTTGAATATATCCTCCAAAATGAAGTCAATACCATGAGCTCCACAATGAGTTCAAAACAAGTGCAAATATTTTGGCTTCAAGAATTTCTTATGAAGAGAAAGAAAAAAATAAATAATTGAAATGATAAGACATAATAGATAATTGAAATGACAACATGAGACTTACTTCCTAATCAAATTTTTAGCAGATCTTTTCTCAATCTAGGCCTACAGACACCAGTTAAAGGCTGATCTATAGAATATTTATAGGCTAGACTGAAGTGTACTTTGGCCAACCACAGACACATACAACTATTTATTTAATATCACACCCTAGATCTGATTTTATTTCTTAATTCTTAAAAGGATCGTGTCTTGATTTCTTGTCCAAGAATATATGTGTGGCTCCTTTAGAGTAGCCAAACAATGAAACAAAGTCATGTTCCAGGTTCCATGTGACTGTTTATGAGATCTAAAGAAGCTAAACACAAGTGGCATTTTAGTTTTCATTCAATGAATGAGTATAATTTGAGGAATACGAATCCGCCTTGGTAAGGTTCTCTCTGAACCAGCAAGCTAACCCCAGCATCACGCAGGAGTCTTCCAAACCAACCAACTTATGATTAAAGCATGCAGACTGTTTGACCAAAAAACCAACTTATTAAGATTGAAATAAACGAAGAAAAAGAGAGAAATTAAGCCATGTCATATTTAGTTTCTGAGTAATTCTTTGTGTTTTGTTCTGTCTGTGAAGAGCAAGGGAGACCTAACGTTCGTGTATTAATGACTGCTCTAGTTATAGGCATGCCAAACCTAAGTACATCGACTCAAAATTTCCCTTTCAATTGTTTATAGGCATGTCTAGCCTAAATAATCTATTACAAGAAGTAGCATAATAATAAGGGATTAATCATTTTAATAATCGACCCACTTTCCCACTAAGCAAGATTTGGTGCAAAATTCAAAAGAATCACCCACCATCTCCAAGTGTTGTCTCAGCTCACTAAAGTCTTTGTCACAAACTAGTTGGGATGAACACAATTGAATAAAGAACAAATAAAAGACAAAAGTAAAACAGATTACCAACACATGACCAGACAAATTACCAATAATCACCCACCTCTCCAATTGTCATTCTTCCAGATACCATGCATTTCATATAGAAATTTCCGGCGGACAATTATTCTTCAAACAGTTAAAGAGTGTGAACCGCTAATTACATGTTATCGCTAATTACAAAATGTCTTGTGGGCAAAACATCAAACAGTTGACATGCATTGGGGTCCAAACAGGAACTTCTTGACACGTTGAAAGAAAGAATGTGCTTACTGGATCATATGTGGGGTTTGATCAAAGCGCGAGTCCTTGAATCATAAAAGACATACATTATAACTGGGTTTGATCGACGGCCTTTTGACACCATGAATCGTCAAAAAGATATTTGTGCCAACTCGGGGAAAGTAGTTGGATGGTATCATCATCATTTCTTCTAATATTTACTCACTTGTGTTTGTCTTTTACAAAAACACTCTGTCTTTGCACGTAACGCAGTTGTAGATATAAGAGATGTTAGGGTAGATGGAGGGTAATCTTTCATCTTTGGACTTGCACCTTGTGTAAAAACAAACAGTCTTGCTACTATTCTATGGTAGAAAATGAAAATCCAGTAAAACTTGATACAGAGAATGGATTTGTATAACTATAATATATCTGAGGAATGTTGTTTTCATCAAGACCAAATGAAAAACAAATTATTTGTATCAATTTTTTTATAAATTCTTAAATTTTATTAATATATAACTTAAAACTCAATTCTCTTATTTTTCTAGTAACGGGACAAATAAAATTAAATTTGTACAGCGAAAATTAATCATTTAATTGGAGTCAAGTAACAACTTATAAAACGAGGTATGATATTTTTTAATAACCCAATAGAAATAATCACTCAACCCATACTTTATTAGCAAAGATATTGACATGAATTTTTGTGCACGTAATTGTGTCACGTAGGCTTTTAAGTGACGTATAACAAATTAATGGATGACTTAATAAATAAGTAAGTTAAATATTGCATCTTTTGGCAATAAGTTTAAATGTTATTGCATAAATTATGTTAAAAATAATTTAATTGAATAAATTGGTAAAAGAATAAGAAACGTTATTGCATTTTTTTTATAACAAGTTAAAAAAGTCAATGCATAAATTGTATGAAAAATGATTTCTTTGCATAAATTGATAAAATATGAAAATGTTGTTGCATAAATATGACGTTAACCATTTGCAAAAAAAAAAAAAAAAAAAAAAAAAACATTATATTATCTATAAAGATCACTCACTAAGCAAATTTCAACAAAACCATCTTTTGTTGCAACTGTCTTTCTTCGGTTTCAACTAGTATGGTCAATTGTAATTGTCTTTTTTTCAATTTTAGGAATAGCTCCAATAGGGATGGCAAAAAATCTCAAACCCGATGGGGAAATCCGAAACCCGAACTTTTCGGGGCGAGTTCGGGGATCTTATCGGGTACGGGCTGGGGATGTTTATATTATTTTCATATATATATAGAGGTGGGTTCAATGGAGAACCTCCATGCATCGAAGAACCTTGAGGAACCTCCATGCACCACCACAAATGCATCACAATTCTCCCGTAATGCATCATTATTTCCACGTGATGCATCAAATTCTCGCGTGATGCATCGATTTCTACATTATTTCCACATGATGCATCAAATTTCCGTGTGATGCATCAATTTCTACGTGATGCATTTTAGTTTTTCTAGCAATGCATTGTGGTTCTCCAAGGTTCTTCGATGCATAAGGTTCTCCATTGAACCCACCCCTATATATATATACACCTTATTTCTATAACTATGTTATAAATATATAATAACCTATGATTAATGTCACATCCTTGCTTTAAAACACGCTTGCTTATCCCAGGAATAACAATAAATGCATAAAGCTAAATAAAACATTACAATAAGTCTTGCACTACACATGCTTCAAGGTTACAGTACTAAGTTGCTAAAAACATCATAACATAAATAAAAGCAGCTACCCAAAACCCAAGGCATCATAAGCTATACCACAAGCTGAAAATGAGCTAAGTCCTCTGGGCAGATCAGATAATAGACCTAAGCAGAAGGTCCAGCTTGTTCTTTACCTTTTCCTGTAAAAATTGTAAGTAGCAACTGTAAGCTAAAGCTTAGTGAGTAAACAGGTATTCATAAATGCATGTAAAATATGAGGCGAAAGTGCCTAAAAAGGCTGTTATGCTTGCTTGCTTGCTTGCTTGCTCATTTGCTTAATACCCAGAAAGAACGCTGCACAATTGAGACATTTCACGCAGAACGGAGATGCCACCACTATGGGTTTACCGCTGACAGATGATCAATCTGTGATACGGGGCTAGCTACCCGTATAATGCTCAAGGGATAGTGGTGAACATCAGAATTGCTTGCTCGCTAAATATAATGCTTATGAGATGCACAAAGAAACGCTAACACAAGGTTTGCTGTATAGTATGCAGAACAATAAACAGATAGCAGATAAATATGCATATTAATAGATCAAATGTAAGATCCGGCTAAGCTGGGCATCACCTGTACCACAGTGTTCGCCTTCACTCACAAAAGTCTATTGAATTCCAAAGAAGTCACATAGAAGCAATTTATGTCTCAATTTCATATAAAACATGTAAACAAGAATAACTGTTACTCACTGTACTGAAAATGCTTGAAATATTCTGAAATGCTTGCTCGGGCTTATTTACGCTTTAAATTGCTTTATAACGCTTGCACTTGCTTATCTAGGCTCAATATATATACTGGCACTGGCTTTGACTCGCAGCTGGGCTAAACGGCTTATGTATAATATCTGAAGTTCAATATTACAGAACATGTGCTAAATTAATATTGCTAGCTCAATATTCCAACATCTATAAGCCATAACTTCTAGCTAAATATTTTGCTATTTATTTTGCTAATTTATGCGTTGTTCGTAAATTTTATCAATTAGATTCGAAATTTAGGGGCTAGATTCGAATCTGAGCATCAGACTCGAAGCCAGACTCGAATCTGAGTATCAAACTCGAAGCCAGACTCGAACAGGGGATTAGATTCGAAACCTCATTCGAATCTGAAGTTAGATTCGAAGGCAATCTCGAATCTGGTGATTAGATTCGAATCTATGATTCGAATCTAGCCCTATTCGAGCCTGTTCTATCTATTTTCGAGTCTGTTCTACATATTCTCGAGTTTGTTCATAAGCTACAGCTTTACACATGCATTTTCAAGCCTAAAATCACAAATAAACTAAGCAACAAGCCTCGGTTTGATTATATTATACATAATCTATCATATTCTAGTAAAACCCATGCGAAATTAGCTTTAAATCACCTGTAAATGATAGACTCGAATCTCATATCTTCAAAACCGAAAATGCAGAAAAAGAAAAGATCGATTCTTACCTCAAATCCGTATGAAATCGTACATGCAATAGGAGATTCACGTAGTACTCTTCGAGGTCTTTCCGTTAACGTATAGAACACGAGATTTGGCCGGTCGGCTTGGGAGAAAAGCTAGAGAGAAGCTCAATTCTAGAGAGAGGAGCTCTGGAAAGGAATATGTCTTGCAAGAAATGAGAAAATGAACTCTCGGCTCCTATTTATACCAAACCTCGAAATTACATCATTTTACGTAAATTGCTCAAAATTACTAAAAATAAAAATGCAAATAAAAAGCAAGGTGTTATAGTATGAGCCCACCACGCTTGCACTTCGTCCTCGAAGTACCTAAGGCTCAAACAGATGCGGATATCGAACTCTCATGTCCTGCTCAGATTCCCAGGTCTGAGAAGTTCCGTGAGAAGTTCTCCATTGCACCAACACCATTGCTACCTCTCGATTTCTCAACTTCTTCATCTTTGTCTCTAGAATGACTTCAGGCTCGTCACATTGCAGCTTCTCATTAATCTTATAAGTCAGATGATCGGCCCACTTTTCTCTGTCATCTTCTTTGCACTTCCTTAGTTGCGAAACGTGAAACACGGGGTGTATGTTGGACAGTTCGCTTGGCAAGTCCAACAGATAAGATTGAGTTCCAACACGCTCGGTGATCTTGAAAGGACCAACGAATCGTGGTGCTAACTTGCCACGCTTGCCGAATCTGAACACACCTTTCATCGGCGAGACTTTTAATACAACATAGTCGTCCTTCTGGAATTCTAAAGGTTTATGGCGTCGGTCGTGATACGATTTCTGTCGAGATTGAGCAGTTTCCAATCGTTGACGTATGATTCGGATCTTTTCATTTGTCTGCTGAAGTAGCTCGGGACCGGCGATTGGTGCTTCACCGGCTTCATGCCAACACGTAGGAGTTCGGCATTTGCGTCCGTATAAGGCTTCGAAAGGTGCGGCTTTGATGGATGAGTGGTAACTATTGTTATAAGAAAATTCTGCTAGCGGCAAGTGGTCATCCCAATTACCGCTAAACTCTAAAACACAAGCCCGCAGCATGTCTTCGAGTGTAAGGATCGTACGTTCACTTTGGCCATCAGGCTGCGGATGATACGCTGTGCTCATTCTGATCTTAGTGCCTAATCCATCTTGTAATGCACTCCAAAACCTCGAAGTGAACCGACTGTCGCGATCCGAAACAATTGACAGTGGCACTCCGTGTCGTGTAACGATCTCGTCTATGTACAACTTGGCTAGTTTCTCAAGTGAATAGTTTTCGCGAATCGGAATGAAATGTGCGACTTTGGTTAGGCGATCCACGATAACCCATATTGCGTCGTGCTGTCTTCGTGTAGTCGGCAACTTCGTCACAAAGTCCATCGTTATGTGATCGAACTTCCACTCGGGGATCGGTAAGGGCTGAAGACTGCCGTAAGGCTGCTGATGCTCCGCTTTGACTAATCGGCATGTAACACAATTATCAACATATTGGCCTACGTCTCTTTTCATACCGGGCCACCAATACTCGACTTTTAGATCGTTGTACATCTTGGTGCTGCCGGGATGTACAGAAAAGTTTGAGCAATGCGCTTCTGAGAGTATCTTCTGTCGTATACCTCCAAATTTCGGAACCCAAACACGATTCTTGAAGAGCTTTAAGCCACGAGGGCTATCGATTAAGAATTGAAGTTGCCCTTTCATGTCCTCAGAGTTGAGGTTTTCTTCTTTTAGGGCTTCGGCTTGAGAAACGAGAATTTCATCAATCAGAGTAGATGAAAATGAAGTATGAGTCAGAGTATAGAGACATTTGGCGGAGTAGGATTTACGACTCAATGCGTCGGCCACCACATTCGCTTTGCCAGGGTGATAAAGAATATCACAGTCATAGTCTTTGATGAGTTCCATGGAGCGTCGCTGGCGCATGTTGAGCTCCTTCTGGCTGAATATATACTTAAGGCTCTTGTGATCCGTATACAACTGACATTTGGTGCCGTAGAGATAATGCCGCCATGTTTTCAACGCAAAAGTCACAGCAGCAAGTTCAAGGTCATGAGTCGGATGACTCTTTTCATGATCCTTAAGTTGGCGAGAAGCATATGCTATGACTCTGCCTCTTTGCATCAAAACACACCCAAGCCCTTGATATGAAGCATCGCTGAAGACCACAAAGTCTTCATTGCCTTCGGGTAAGGCCAGAATAGGTGCTTCGGTGAGTTTCTGTTTTAAAGTTCGGAATGCGTTCTCTTGAGCTTCTTCCCAAATAAAGGGAACATTCTTGCGAGTAAGAGATGTAAGAGGCATGACTAGCTTTGAGAAGTCCTTAATGAATCGACGGTAGTAACCCGCCAATCCCAAGAAACTTCGGATTTCAGTGGCTGATTTGGGAGCTTCCCAGTTCTGAATGGCTTCTATCTTAGAAGGATCCACAGAGATTCCTTCACCAGATATCACATGACCAAGGAATTGTATCTGTCGCAACCAAAATTCGCATTTAGAGAACTTGGCGTAAAGTCGCTCTTTGCGCAGCAACTCTAGCAGCTCTCTAAGGTGCACAGCATGCTCAGCTTCGGTTTTTGAGTAGATGAGAATATCGTCTATAAAGACGATAACGGACTTATCGAGCATTGGTCTACAAACGCGGTTCATCAGATCCATGAACGCCGCAGGAGCGTTTGTAAGACCAAAGGGCATAACAAGAAACTCGTAATGCCCATATCTGGTACGGAAAGCCGTTTTAGGGACGTCTTCTTCATGAACTTTGAGCTGATGATACCCAGATCTAAGATCGATCTTTGAGAAGTAACTGGCTCCCTGAAGCTGGTCGAAAAGATCGTCTATTCTGGGCAATGGATATTTGTTCTTTATTGTTACCTTGTTCAACTCCCTATAATCAATGCACATCCGGAGAGTCCCATCTTTCTTCTTAACGAATAAAACAGGAGCTCCCCAGGGAGATGAACTTGGTCGTATGAGTCCCTTGTCAAGCAATTCTTGCAATTGCTTCATCATTTCTTGCATCTCAGCAGGTGCAAGTCTATACGGGGCTCGAGCAATTGGTGCCGCGCCGGGCACTAAATCAATTCTGAACTCCACCTGACGGTCTGGTGGGAGTCCAGAGATGTCCTCGGGAAAGACATCTGGAAATTCAGAGGCTATCGGTACCTCGGCTAAAGTTTTCTTTTCAGACTTAGCATCTATTGCATATGCTAAGTATGACACGCAACCCTTAGCTATATGTTTCCTAGCTTTGACTACAGAAATTAAACATAAGTCACCTTTCTTTCTGTCACCATAGATGCAGATACTGCGGCCATCCGGTGTAGTGAGCTTTATTAACTTCTTCTTGCAGACAATGTTGGCGTCATGATGATCAAGCCAATCCATACCGACGATGACGTCGAATTTGTGAAAGTCCATAGGAATGAGGTCAAGTTGGAACGTGCAATTATCTAACAGAATTATGCAGTCGCGGTAAATTTTATCGGTGGACACGCACACGTTACTGGCCGTTTCGATATCAAATATAACAGGCAGAGTTGTCGGAGTAATTCCAAGCTTAGATGCAAATGCACTTGATATAAAAGAGCGATTGGCTCCTGAATCGAAAATAACTCTAGCAGGGATAGAGTTAACAAGAAACGTACCAGATACCACATCTGGTATTTCCTTCGCTTGCTCGGCTGTTATTTGGAATGCGCGATTCTGACTCCTAGTTGGCTCGTTACGGCGACTAGAACCTCCACGCGATGCGCTATGTCGGGCTGGTTGATTTTGTCTTTGCTGTTGTTGTTGATGTTGTTGCTGAGGTCGGTATTGCTGCTGCTGCAATCGCGGATGATGCTCTGCACTCGGGTAAATCATACTGAACGGATGCGTACATGCATGCTCATTATGTCCAGGGCGTAAACAGTTGTTGCAAACTTTAACTCTGTTAGGACATTCTTCACTGCTATGTCCTATTTCGTTGCACACATAGCACCTTACATCATTGGGGTTACAACGCCCAATGTGTGACTTCTGGCAGCGGCGACACTGCCTCGGCTCAGAATGTACCGCATAAGATCGAGTTTGCTGTGCCGGAGGCGAGCTGAACTGTCGGTACTGAGACTGCTGTGGCTGAGAATATCTGGATGAAGATCCAGAATAGCTTCCGGTGCGCGATTTCTTGGGCGGTGATGGACATGTCGGGTTAACAGAGGAAGTAGGAACTCCTCCAGCTCGAATAAAATCCTGCTCGAGAATTCGAGCAGCTTCAACACAGTCAGCATAGTTGGTATATCCCCGGTGCTTCAAGAACTTCTGATATTCAGGATGCAGACCCATCAGAAAACGGTCGATCTTTCGCTCTTCAGTAGCGACTTGATAGTCAGACAGCAAGCTTAGTCGGGTGAATTCAATCTCATACTCAGTCACCGATTTGGTTCCCTGAGTAAGAGACATCAGTCTCTCTTCCAGACGTTTCTTTTCATCAGCCGGGCAGTACTGACGAAAGAAAATAACTTTAAATTCATCCCATGATAGGGACTTAATCCAGTTGGCTCCGTGCATGTTTTCCTGAGATCTCCACCACATAACAGCGCCACCCTCGAACAGTGTTGTAGCGAAGCTGACCTTTGATTATTCAGCACAGTCACTAATGAGAAAAATCCGCTCGATGCCAGTGATCCACTCAAGCGCTTCGATCGAATTTGCAGCACCCTTAAAAGGTTGAGCTCCGCAAGCCTTAAAGTAACGGAAGTTGCAGCCCTTAGGAGGGACTACAGGGGCTTCCTCCTCGTCGGTGTCGTCGTTGTGGCGTCCAGTGTCATCATGCTGTTGTTTCCTACGTTCTTCTCTACGCTTAGTTTCGGTTTCATCACGAGCACGAAACTGATCTTGTAAGAACTTAGCTTGACGCTCATTGTTCTCGTTAAGCATAGTTTGCATGATTTGCATGATCTGTTCAGGAGTGAGTCCACCTCCAGCTCCTTCACCAGATCCAGACATGTTCTGAAATTATATAAATAATACTTGCATAAGAATAGGCATAACTCCTATTCTACCCCATTTCCCAATTCCTAAAGCATAGTCAAAGCCTATCTCAGGTCAAGTTAAAGCCTAGATATTCGAAGCTAATATCTTTGCTTAAAAGTTTGAGTCCAAGTGTTATTGCTAACACTTGAATCCCTCAAACTAAGGCTCTGATACCATCCTGTCACATCCTTGCTTTAAAACACGCTTGCTAATCCCAGGAAATAAGAATAAATGCATAAAGCTAAATAAAATATTACAATAAGTCTTGCACTACATATGCTTCAAGGTTACAGTACTAAGTTGCTAAAAACATCATAACATAAATAAAAGCAGCTACCCAAAACCCAAGGCATCATAAGCTATACCACAAGCTGAAAATGAGCTAAGTCCTCTGGGCAGATCAGATAATAGACCTAAGCAGAAGGTCCAGCTTGTTCTTTACCTTTTCCTGTAAAAATTGTAAATAGCAACTGTAAGCTAATGCTTAGTGAGTAAACAGATATTCATGAATGCATGTAAAATATGAGGCGAAAGTGCCTAAAAAGGTTGTTATGCTTGTTTGCTTGCTTGCTTGCTTGCTCATTTGCTTAATACCCAGAAAGAACGCTGCACAATTGAGACATTTCACGCAGAACGGAGATGCCACCACTATGGGTTTACCGCTGACAGATGATCAATCTGTGATACGGGGCTAGCTACCCGTATAATGATCAAGGGATAGTGGTGAACATCAGAATTGCTTGCTCGCTAAATATAATGCTTATGAGATGCACAAAGAAACGCTAACACAAGGTTTGTTGTATAGTATGCAGAACAATAAACAGATAGCAGATAAATATGCATATTAATAGATCAAATGTAAGATCCGGCTAAGCTGGGCATCACCTGTACCACAGTGTTCGCCTTCACTCACAAAAGTCTATTGAATTCCAAAGAAGTCACATAGAAGCAATTTATGTCTCAATTTCATATAAAACATGTAAACAAGAATAACTGTTACTCACAGTACTGAAAATGCTTGAAATATTCTGAAATGCTTGCTCGGGCTTATTTACGCTTTAAATTGCTTTATAACGCTTGCTCTTGCTTATCTAGGCTTTTAATATATTCTGGCACTGGCTTTGACTCGCAGCTGGGCTAAACAGCTTATGTATAATATCTGAAGTTCAATATTACAGAACATGTGCTAAATTAATATTGCTAGCTCAATATTCCAACATCTATAAGCCATAACTTCTAGCTAAATATTTTGCTAATTATTTTGCTAATTTATGCGTTGTTCGTAAATTTTATCAATTAGATTCGAAATTTAGGGGCTAGATTCGAATCTGAGCATCAGACTCGAAGCCAGACTCGAATCTGCGTATCAAACTCGAAGCCAGACTCGAACAGGGGATTAGATTCGAAGCCTCATTCGAATCTGAAGTTAGATTCGAAGGCAATCTCGAATCTGGTGATTAGATTCGAATCTATGATTCGAATCTAGCCCTATTCGAGCCTGTTCTATCTATTTTCGAGTCTGTTCTACATATTCTCGAGTTTGTTCATAAGCTACAGCTTTACACATGCATTTTCAAGCCTAAAATCACAAATAAACTAAGCAACAAGCCTCGGTTTGATTATATTATACATAATCTATCATATTCTAGTAAAACCCATGCGAAATTAGCTTTAAATCACCTGGAAATGATAGACTCGAATCTCATATCTTCAAAACCGAAAATGCAGAAAAAGAAAAGATCGATTCTTACCTCAAATCCGTATGAAATCGTACATGCAATAGGAGATTCACGTAGTACTCTTCGAGGTCTTTCCGTTAACGTATAGAACACGAGATTTGGCCGGTCGGCTTGGGAGAAAAGCTAGAGAGAAGCTCAATTCTAGAGAGAGGAGCTCTGGAAAGGAATATGTCTTGCAAGAAATGAGAAAATGAACTCTCGGCTCCTATTTATACCAAACCTCGAAATTACATCATTTTACGCAAATTGCTCAAAATTACTAAAAATAAAAATGCAAATAAAAAGCAAGGTGTTATAATTAATATTTATGTAATTTTGGTTGTTAATGTAATTGTATCGTTAATCTTTATTTATAATAATGCAAGCGTGTTGTTTTAGTTTCATTTGGTTATTTTTCATATAAATTTTCATCTTTTATATATTGTTAAAAAATATTTGATATATTTAGAAAATTTATTAGTTTTAACTTTTTAGACGGGTTTAAGGTTCGAGTTTATATATGTAAATGGGAAACAAAAAAGCTAACGGATAATAGAGTCTTATTGGATACTCAATGGGGACCCGAAACCCGCGGGGACCCGATAGGGATCCCCGATAAGAGGCCCGATGATAAATGGGATGGGGACGGGGGACCAATCCCCACCCCGAACACGTCCCGTTGCCATTCTTAAGCTCCAATCGATTCCTTGCAACAATTGATATTTTCTTTTTTCAACTTTACGATGCAACTTCTCACTAGTATTTTCACATCTATCTATACTGTTAAATGAGTAACTAACATGTTACATGTCATGCTCTCCTTTAATTTGTCACGTGCCGCTCTCTCTTTTTGTCACTTCATTTACTAAACTTACTTTAAAGCAAATCAAATCTATTCAAATCTAATATAAATAAATTTATAACTAATGAACTAAAATCAAGCAATTCTTATAATTATTATATTGGGTTATATGCCGAAAGTAGCAACAATTTTTTACTTTTTTACCATTTATAGCAACATTATCTATTTTTTATCATTAATAGCAACAACTTTTGTGTTTTTTATCATTTACAACAACGGGTGACCTATAAACCTATTATACCTACAACCAAACATCCTCCATTGTAACCAAACACCTTGTTTTGTACGCCCCATTTTATGCCCAAATACTCCAATTTATTATCAAAGAATTTTTTTTGTCAAGATGGATAATGATGAAACTAAATTCATGCTTATCAACATGGTTGTGTTATACACAGTTTTTTTTTCTTAATTTTTACTAATCATGTTAACGATTGAGATTCATTGTTTAAACTTTATCATCTCTCACCATTAAAAGTAGGTGTGTAATTAACAAAAAGGTATCCTTAGCAAAATAATCTAATAATTATAGAGATTTAGCTACAAATTTTTTAGTTAAGAATAAATATTTTAAAGGATGGAAATCTCAGAGATCTATTTAAAAAGATTAAGACTTAAAGCTAGGATTTTAAAAAACGGAAAATGATATTTTAAAACGTACATAAACCTTAATAAATTAGTATTGTGAAAAACAAAAAAGTAGAAGAATAAAAATGTACATACATATCTTAAAGTTGCTTGCAAAATTAGAATAGGGAGAATTTCATATATGTCCCTCTAAAACTGCATAATATCATATATACCCAAGCCAAAAAAAGAATTTCATATATATCCTTCTAAAACTTCATAATATCATATTTACTCAATTTAAAACTTTAATATCATATATACCCTTTCAAACTTTTAATATATCAAATATATCCAAATTATTTATTTATTCTTTTTTTATTACTTTAAAACTCATAATAAATATTCATTAATAAAGAAATGACCAATCTACCCTTTTTATTTCTTAAACTTCATAATATCATATTTACCCAATTGAAAACTTTAATATCATATATACCCTTTTAAACTTTTAAATATATCAAATATCCCAAATTATTTATTTATGATCTCTTATTACTTTAAGATATCAAATTTTTATATTTCTTGACGGAATTCGGCGATTCAAATTTCATTTATTCGTTAAGTAGAAGCCTACCACGCGCACCTGGACATGTAAAATCAAAGGATTTAAAAGTTAATTACCTTGATTAAGTCTTCGATTCTTGTGGCTTCGACTTAACGAACAAATTGAAATTTGAATCACCGAATTTCGTCAAGAAATAAAAGATTTGATATCTTAAAATAATAAAAGATCATAAATAAATAATTTGGATATATTTGATATATTTAAAAGTTTAAAAGGGTATATATAATATTAAAGTTCAATTGGGTAAATATGATATTATGAAGTTTAAGAAATAAAAAGGGTAGATTGGTCATTTCTTTATTAATGAATATTTATTATGAGTTTTAAAGTAATAAAAAAGAATAAATAAATAATTTGGATATATTTGATATATTAAAAGTTTGAAAGGGTATATATGATATTAAAGTTTTAAATTGGGTAAATATGATATTATGAAATGTTAGAAGGATATATATGAAATTCTTTTTTTGACTTGGGTATATATGATATTATGCAATTTTAGAGGGACATATATGAAATTCTCCCATTAGAATAATATAAAGACTTAAAACAATTTTAATAAAAAAATTTAACTAATATTTTATTACAATATTTTTTAAAAAATTTGAAACTAATAAATTAAAGCAATACTTTACATGTAATAATGTAACAAAATGAATAGTGAAATCTCACGATGAATTTAGAATATATAACAATCCACTTGAACAGTTGAACTTAGTTCGTTTAGGACAAACCGCAAACATTTAGCTTAAATTTCTAAGAAAATTTTGAACAGATCAAAGAATATAATGTAAATAATTTGGAATTTACAATCGGACCGTTGATGTCTGTTTGATCATCGAACAGACGCCAATTAATTTGGTGGTCATTCTGCTGGAAGTTGTAGCAACTCTCGTATCCCTTGTGAAACCTGTGACAGCCAAAAATATCATGTTACTGAGAAATTGCCTTGCCATATGCACATTGTGCCAAAACCAACTCCAAGAATACTGCAGCTGCAAGCAAAGCTTACCATCTTGATTTGGGCTTTGATTTGGGCAATGAGACGAGTGTATTCCTCAATTTTCCTACAGGAAGCAAGCGCAAGTTGTCATACAAAACTTAAGCAATGCCCAAAATCTTAAAATTAGCAATGGAAGATCAACTCAAGCATGAGCACCCCAATTCATCGACAGGATATCCTACTATTCTTCATTCCCAATCTTGGAATATTGTATTTTGATCACTGGTCACACAAGCACCCCTGAGATGCTGCTGATTCAGCAAGGTATGAAAAAGGGTCCCAACGGAGCTAGTCTGGGGAGCACAGGCAAGCCAGCTAACCACTGGGTATAGAACACACTTCCAAACGGAACTGTTTGACTAAGCTATATGCCTTCAGCGGCATCTCTTGTTACCACATGTGCACTACAAAAACTTACTAGTGACTATCCTAGTACCAATGCATGTACAAGACGGTAAGCATTTAAATTTTCTATAAATACTAAACTAGGCATGTCTGAAATGATAAAACCAATTGATAATGCCTCAATGATGCTTAAAGATCCTACGAGGTGTCTCTACAGCTTAGAAATGGGAACAAACGTGGTAGAGTGTATGAAAAGGAAGTGTTTTATGTTTATATAGCAACAGAGTTATCAAGAAGTCATAGTACACGGTTCTGTTGGGATGTGTCTATGGCAAAGAAACTATCAAAAGAAACCAGAGGACTCACTAGACTCATGACCCATTATAGGGGAGGCATCATGGAAGCGATTAATCAGATGTTTATTTTGTCAATAACATATCATTGATGGAAAGAGACAGACATTAAGGTGGCATTTTGTTCGTGGGGAGGAATATGATGGAATTGGAATTTAAGTTTAGCTTATTTAGAATTTTTGATAACTAAGGTAAATGGTTAAATTTTATGTATTTTCTATCAAATTTCCTTGTTTATATGAATTTGAAAGTCCTCCCACCAACTCATACATGATTTAAATTCCAACCCATACATGAATTAGATTCCAACCTACATCCCTACCCAATACTAAAAATTATCTTCTACTTTCACCATCAATCATATTAAGAACTAAAATTTAAATTCCAATTCCTTCGAATTCCATTCTGTGAACCAAACACCACCTAACACTTAATGAGGACAACAAACAAGTCAAGAGGGCTGCATCAGGATCACAAGGGCACTAGCCCTACAAATCTACAATAGCATCCCAGGATACAGCCATACAGGGGTTGGTTGCAACATTATTGGGGCGTAGTAAAGCTGCCCCAAGGTTTGAGAAGGATGGAACTATGGAAGAAAAACAAACAGGTGGTTGGGTCCACAATATGTGATAGGATTATGCCATTTAATTCTAGAAGGGGTAGAATAGGTCAATGGGTAGTAATTAGTGATAAAGTCTATAAATAAGAGGACAGGGGAGTGAGGTGAGGTGTGAACAAATATTGTCAGATATATTAGGCTCTTAGCTTTTAGCTTTGAGATAGGCTCTTAACCATTTGGCTTTGAGAGAAGGATTATCCCTGAAACAATCTGTCAATTGTGATCCTTATTTTCTGTTTTTGCTTAATCAATTCTATTGTTCATCTACGTTTAAGCAGCTATTCTTCCAATTATATTTCTGAATCTGTACCAATATGCCACAGTGAGAGCAGTTAAGGTCATAGGAAGTGTGAGCAGTGTCGCTGTGAGTCATCGAGCAAAAAGGAGGTGCTAGGTTCTAGGGCGGAACACACAAAACCCCGGACAAGGACATAGAGGCTTGGTTTCAAAAAGCGGAAGCGCCTCCGAGGTGCAAAGCGAAGTGCACGTATCACGAACGAGGCACACTATTATTAAAAATGCATATATATTATTTCTCATCTTGTTTTCTACCTTATAATCACATAAACATAAAAATATTTCAATTTCAAGCAAAGTGGTAGTCTAAAAAATAAAATAAGCATCATTGTTCGTTATTTGCATACAACGCATCACGAAACCCAAGTAACATTATGAAATAAGCATCAAAACAAAAATAACACTATCAAAAGTAATGACAAAATTGAGATAAGCAATAAACAGCCCCAACATACTGTTTCAGCCCAAAAAAAGCCTAAACTACAATGTGATCCTCGGTGCGCCATGTCATGCACCTCGACACGCCTCGGGGCAATGCACATCTTGACAGTGCATTACAAAGTGTTGGAGCCCTCCTTGGGGCAATGCAATGTAGCAGCACACCATAGGATGGTGTGGTGTAGCTCAGGTTTCTGAAATGTTTTTTAGAGCATAGGCCCTGATACCATGAAACTATATAACAGTTTATACTTAATTTTATATCACAGGGAAGAACCCTAAACATTAAATAGGTCTGTTCCTGTAAAATATAGGTTACAACTGAAAACTGGTATATCTAGCATATGATAAGCTGGATACTCTTCACACTAATTCCAAAAATCAGTACTGTAAGTATTATTCTTTTGATTTACGGTACCACTATTGCAACACCACCAACACCTCAACAAAGACAAATTACACTGTCAAAACCAGAAAAAAGAATATTCAAAAAAGTACCTTGCCAACTTTTCTTCCCTAGCGGGGATGATATTTAAAGCCTCAGACCAAGTGAGCTCTACATGAAATCCAAGCCCAACATCCACAAATATGTGGCGTGTATCAGGTCTGCAGAAATGAATAGCTTCTAGCGTAAGATTGATATA
>JAANYP010001951.1:0-78327 GCA_020465985.1 Centrapalus pauciflorus | reverse complement strand
TGCCATTTCCAACACTGCTTGTGACAGCTGTGAGAGAAACAACAGAGTTAACAGGTCTCATGTCCTCAGATTCAGGACAGTCCTTGGCCAGATGTGTCTTCTTCCCACATTTGTAACATTTTCTATTTTTAGTATTTTTGGAAGAAGATCCTTCAGAAACACATTCTGAGCTATTTTTGTTGATTCTTTCAGCAGGTTTAGCATTCTTTGTTGAATCAACAGCTTGTGTGGAGAGTTCAATAGCCACAGCTTTGACTGTCTCTTCTTTCCTCTTTTTGGGAGGACAGATGTCAAAGACAGGAAGCTTGATTAGCTTTTGAGCTTCCACATGTTTGGAAAACTTATTCCCAGTTGTCTCAGTTTGAGCAATGGCTTTGCCTTTGCCCCTACTGGATTGTGATTTATGCTGCCTATCAGCATACTCACTGTGTTTGGTTTTGAAAAACTTATTTTCATTTAAAACCAATTTACCACTATGATTTGAAAACTTATTTGAAATCACAACAGTTTTGTTTTTCAACATGAGACTTACCCTTGTTGAAACAGGCTTGTTACTTTTGAAAACTTGTTTTCCAAAGTGGTTGTAGCATCAAAAGGATTAACACGCGCTTTTACCAATCAGCTTTGGACTCAGAACCTGTTTTGTTCAACAGGTTTAGCAGTCCACAGCTTCAGTTTGACATGGTTTTCCTTGCTTATGTGAGCTAGCAGAGCACTTAGCAGGCTGACTTGGAGAACAAACTCCAACATCAGCTTTTGAGCTGAGTTCACACAAGCTGTCAGTATTTTGAGGCCTGACAAACCTGTTTGTTGAGATTATTTTACCATTCACATTTTGAATGAATGTATTTGGAAGTTCACCAAGAGTGGATAAATCTTCTTTCAGATTACTTATCTCAACAATGGAAGCTGCTGTGTCAAGATCCCCTCCAAGATAGGCTTGGATTTGTGCAGGAATCTGTTGACTTATACAATGGCTGACTTTTTGTGCAGATTGGCACCAAGAGTCAACTATCTTTTGAAGCTTGGCATGCTTTATATCTGTTTCTCTCTTTTCTTCCAGTAAAAATAGATGGTTGATGTGTTTTTTAATTCATCAAGCTCAGTTTCCAACTTATGGAAACTGTCCAGTTTACTGATTTAGTTTTAAGATCAAGCTTTAAGCTTAGAGATTTCAGATAGTAAAGCATCATGCTTTCAACAGCAGCTTTTGAGATCAACAAGCATATATTCAAACATTTTAACTTTTTCTTCAGAACTATAAGCCATAAAATTTTGTACCTTATACATCATAGTAGGATTCCAGTTCTCTAAGCTGCTGAAGGCTTCAGCTTCAGCCATATCCTGTTTGAAACTGCTTGTTGATGGGACATCAGTGTTGGCCATCAGACATTGATTATCTTCTTCATCAGATGATGAATCAGATTCCTCCCAGTCACATGTCTCTGCCATAAGTCCCTTTTGGCGATTGGAAGACACTGAGTTTTCCAATTTCCTAAGCTTAGCCATGGCCATAAGGTACTTAACCCTATAGCCATCATCCTTGTTAGTCTTGTTGGGTTTGGATGACTGACCAACAGCTTTTGACACACAGTCAGCAGCTATGTGACCAGTTTTGCCACACTAGAAGCACTCAGCTTTGGATTTGTCAAATGCCTTCTTTTTGCCAGCACTTGAACCTCCTTGCAGCATGTTTCTTCCAAACCTTTTCTTGTTGAACCTTTTGACAAGCATGGCTATCATTTGCTCATCATCTTGTTCAGCAAGATCTGCAGCATCTTCTTCGTCTGACACCTCCTCTTTTTCATCATCCTGTTGATCAGGTTGAATGAACACATCACTCACCTGATTTACAGGCTGTCTCACATTAGCCACAAAGGTTGCACCTCTTCTGGACATTTCCAAGGCATTTCTCTTTTGTTGCCTTGACTGTTCATCATTCAGTAAGGATCCATACAGATTGACCAGATCCATACTTCTGATAGTACCTGAGTTCCTTAGGATTGTTAAAAAGTAGTTCCACTCTTCAGGTAAAATGTCAAGAAATTTATTCACCAGGGTAAGACTGTCCTTGGTGATCCCAACAGCTTTGAGATCATTCACTAGAGCAGTAAACCTGGTGTAGGTTTCAGTGAGAGTCTCCTTTGGTTTAGCAAAGAAGAGTTCATACTGTCTAACAAGATTGTTGATCCTGTTGTCCAATGTGATTGTGGGTCCATCATAGACGGTACACAAAGTATCCCACATCTCCTTTGCTGTCTTCATTTTCTCAACCTGCTTGAACACATCATCAGGGAGAGAAATGACCAGGTTGTTTCTGGCCTTTGCATCCAGAGCCACCATTCTCTTGTCTTCATCAGACCATTGAGCTTTAGCTTTCTCAAAGGTCCTGATTTCAGGAGCAGCTCCTTCAACCGCTGGAGTTATGGTAGTAACAGAGGTTGGCACATAGGGACCCTCCATCACTATCTCTGGCAGTTGTACATCCAGATTCTCTAAATAGAGCATCATTCTGCACTTCCAACCAGAGAAGTTTTGATGATTAAATTTGGGAGGTTTGCCCATAGAGCCATTGTCATAGTAAGAAGAATTTGCAGCACTATTGTCCATGGAAACTTGGGAGAATGAGAGATCTAGAATGACACACACTCTAAACTTTTAATCATTAACAGTATTTAGATAATAAAATTTCTCAATTAACAATTAAAACTTTTGTCTCAAATAGTTCTGTAGGTCCCGAGAGGTTCCCAAAGTATATAGTTATAAGCTGTAGAGGGGGGTGAATACAGCAATTTAAAAACTAGACACTCTTTTCTCAATGTTTGTATGTATTATCAACAATTTGTTAATTACAAACAAGCTTGAATGCGGAATAGTTCAAGCTGAGATGACAGATACAACAGTATGCTTACTAGTCTAAGACAGACTCAAACTAGTATACAATGAATACACTCACTAAGAAGCACTCACTGTGTTTACAAGACTTAAAGGAACGGCTTATGTAAAACAGCTTATACACACAGATGCTGGTTTACACAGAAGGTTTGCATGCATGAAAATCACACTTGCACGTTCACTCTTGGGTTTCAGCACTTAGCTTTCTTCACACCTCTTTCTGTCCTTAGAAGCTCCTTTTATACTCACCTAGAGGATCTAAGAGAAACATCTTCATTGGACGGAAAGAAAAAGGAGAAGTCTTGTTGAAAAAGACAACATAACCTTTTTTGCACTTTTCTGAAAAGCAGACTTGTCTTCACATGAGCAGAACTTTTGTCTTTTTACTTTGTCTACTGTTGCATTGCCTTTAACTAATTTAGGAATGTCAACTTTGCGTCTTTCTTCCTTGTAAAGGCCTATTTTGATATAAGAAAAAGGTCTGTCACCCTTTTTCAAATAACCTTTTGTCTTCATGTTACAGAACAGCTTGGGCAGGCTGAGCATTCTGTTTTCCACTTTGTCTTCGACTTTGTAAACTGATCTTGTAGTCAAAAACAATACATGATGACTTGGAAACATATTCCATAAAGTGTTTAGCCTGTTCACAAAGAACAGGTTCTGTTCACAAAGAACAGAACACTTTAAAAATGCCCAAGCTGCTCAACAGTGTAGAGCAGCGTAGACAGTTTATCTCCAGCCTGTTCAGCAGACAGAGCAGCTTGGACAAACTGTCTAAGTTGCAACACATGCAACATATAGAACAGCTTTAGACTGATATTGCAAATCATTTTCAGGTTTCAATAAGACATATAACAGGCCTTAAATTCAACCTTCAAATGCATCAACAGGTTTGATTATAAATCTTCCCCTCAGATGTAGAACAGGTTTGACTGAGGCCTTTTTGTGCCTAACAAGTTCAAAGGTTAATTAAAATCTTGAAATTTCTTTACATAACAAAGTTGAGGATTCTGTTTTCTCTTCCGAAAAAGTAAACAAGAGTGTGTTGTGTCTCATGATTTCTTCTAATTCATTTTCAAAAGTCAGAAAATTCATCATTGAAGATGAACGAGAAATTGAAATTGATCTTAAGAATGACACTTATTTTGTGAAAACAATTTCTTTTGATTCAAAATATTTACATAATCGAGAGACTAAACAACACTTTGATCTTAAACTCAAATGTCTTCTGATGATAAACAAAGGAAAAGATAAAATCAAGGAAAAACTTTCGTCAAGGTTTATGTTAGTGAATCTTCTAAATCTGGTGTTTGTGCTATACTACTTCTCAAAAGACTAAGAAGTATTTTCAGAAACAAACCATTACCAGACATATTTTTAGAAAGAAGTCTTTACATAATTCTGTTTGTTCTTATTTCCGGTTATATGTTAAGTCAGATATCAAATTTTCTAAGACAAAAAGAACCCTGATCTCTGATTTAAATTTGAAGATAAGAAAGTTTTTCTTTTAAAATGGGTGCCTAAACCCACAATGAAATGGGTACCTAAATCCATGTTGAAGTGTGTTGGGTACAAATATAAATAGAAATGAAACAATTAAATTGTAATAATTCAGGGGGCTTTATGTAAATAATCTAGACTTGTATTTAGGCATGGAAAAAAAAACTCATACCCGACGGGGAACTTGTAACTCGACCCCGATTTGACCGGGGACGAGGAATTCCCGATTTAAATTAACGGGGATGGGGCGGGGATGGGAGACACTTTAATCCCTGACCCGATTATTTTTCATGTTTTAATATAGATTATTATATATATTTAACTTTACAATGTAAATTATTGATTACATTTTTTATTATATATTAACTATTATTGTATATGACTTTTCTATAGTTTAAAATACTATTGTTTTTTTTCATTTTAGTGTTTTATAAATCTTTTGCAAACATTTCTTTGTTTTAGTTTCATTATAATTTATAAATTATATATGTAAATAACTCAAATATGTTTGAATTGATTTATTTTAAAGTTTATTTACATAAATTTTTTAACTAAATTACTATTTATAGTTTAAACTTAATAATATTTCAGGAACTTGAAAAACCCAATTCCCCGACGGGGATCCCCGATTAGGACGGGGATGGGGATAGAAACTCATTCCCCGACGGGGATGAGGCCGTGGATGGGGGAGAGGATTAAGAAGCGGGGATGGGGATGGGAATTGAGACCCCGCCCCATTGCCATGTCTACTTGTATTCTAGTATACATAGGTGTAGGTGTACTGTTGTTATGTACAGATTGTATTAGACAAATTGAGAACTTATAGGAATTGCTTCTATAACCGATACGGGACTCAATGGAGCTATTTTACAAATAATCTCTCATGGGTTTATTGGTGCTGCACTTTTTTTCTTGGCAGGAACGAGTTATGATAGAATACGGCTTGTTTATCTCGACGAAATGGGCGGAGTAGCTATCCCCATGCCAAAAATATTTACGATGTTCAGTAGCTTTTCCATGGCTTCCCTTGCATTACCGGGTATGAGTGGTTTTGTTGCGGAAGTTATAGTCTTTTTAGGAATAATTACTAGCCAAAAATATCTTTTAATGCCCAAAATTGCCAATACGGTTGAAAAGATATGGAGTGTTGTGCAAGAATGTTCAAGAACTCATATTGTAAGATTCTTCCAGAAATATAATCATTCGGTATTATGTGTAATGATATTGTGTTTGATTGTGATATGAATTGTTGTATATTGAATTATCAATTGGTATCAGAGCCAAATATGACAAGAATTGAGTGAATTTGAATATGAAACTTTTTATGAACTGTTCTTCATGGAAAATTTGATAAATCAGAAAATCCTTTTTTGGATTTTGATTTTGTGGATGAAATGATCGGATATTTGAATTGAGTGAGCGTTTTTAACAGACGATTTCATTGAGATAAGTCTCAAATTCTAATTCCAAACACACTAAAATTAATCTGGAATTTACTGATTTTCAGAAAAAGTGGTGTTCTTCACGTTGTATTTATTAATTTTGGGTGTTTAATATGAAATTAGACAAAGTCTTTCTACAAAAAGTGTTTCTGTGTGTAAAACGAACCTTCGATATCATTTTGAGGTCATTTCATGAATTTTTTTTGAAAAGAAAAATTGAATCTGAACTTTTTTTTTTGTTGAAAAATGATAAAACTCAGGTAAAACTAAGTTCATATTGTTAATCGAGTTTTAGCCTTCTTTAATCGAGTTTTAGCCTTCATTGACCGAGTTTTGTCCTTCATTAACCGAGTTTTGTCCTTAGTTGATCGAGTTTGATAAAGCTTTGATCGAGTGTCATCATAGCTTTGACCGAGTTTCAGATAGTGTCAACCAAGTTTCAATGAATGACATTCGAGTTTGAACCAAGTATCATTCGAGTTCACTTACATTTCAATCAAGTTTGATATTTCAATATTCGAGTTTAATCCTTCTATATTCAAGTTTGATCCTTCACTATTCGAGTTTGATCCTTCAGTATTCGAGTTTCATCATTAATAATTCGAGTTTTGACTGTATGACCTTTGTTGCTTAAATTGGCCATAACTTTTGACTGGAACATCGTTAGAATGCCTGCCAAACGCCAAAATGAAGCTTGAACCGAGATCTACGTTTTTAAATTAGGCAAAGCCGATTTGGACAATTTTCAAGGCCTAATTCGGATCCAGAAAAAAGTTATGGGCATTTTACTACAGAAAAGCTAAAATTTCAACATCAAAAAGTCAATTCAAAGCTCATTTTAACAAGTCCATAAAAGATCTTGGAAGTTCAATATCAACAATTCAAAATGGCAAATGAACATCTCTCAAAGTCTGAGTTGATTGTCAAACTTACTGAATCTGAACAGATTCGTAAGAACAATTATGAGATTCTTGTTCAATTTAATACAGATAAAGCTTTTGCTTTAAATGATGTTAAAAGATTGAAAGAACAAGTTTTAAATTTTGAAGAAAACCAGAAAGTTTTAAACTCTGAGATTCATATGCTTAAATTGAGAATATCTGAATTATCAAAAGAACTTGATGATTCTAAACAAGCAAATTTCCATAATGCAACTCAACTGAAATATCTTTTTCCTGAAAGATCTAACCTTTACAAGAAAGTTAAAGATATTGAATAAACACTTTCTAAGACAAATCATGCTGATCAAAGTTATCTTACAAACAGTTCTGCAGAGTTTTTTGCTCTTGAAATGGAGTTTTCTTTAATCAAAGATTTACTTGATGTGAATTCATTTTTCATGCAATTCATATCAACATTAATACAATCATATGAACAATTATCATAATCACATAAAACCGAATGCTTGATTAATGAGAGAAGAAATATTACATTGATGTTCTTGACTTTCTTGCTTGACACTCCTTCTCTCTAATCTGATCTAATCGTATGTGTGTATGTATTTTCTAGCTCCTCTCAACACTAACACATGCAATGCCTATTTATACACAATACACAAGTATTGTGTATTTACAATAAGATCCCTAAACTAATAAACAATATAATTGTTTCATCTCTATTTAATATTTATTCCTAACAATCTCCCCCTTAGAGATGAAAACAATTATTCTAAACAAAATTAATTTCATCTCTACAAAATATTGTACCCAACAATCTCCCCCTTAGAGATGAAATCAATTTTCTTATTAAAGTTCATTTCAGGGACTTTTTCTTGATTCGATTCTTTTCTTCTTCTTTACTTCGATCTCTAAATCTTCTGAATCTTCAAATCTTTGTCTCTCTCTATGATCTTCAAACCTCTTTATTTCTAATCTTCTCTTTTCTTTTAAGCACACTCCCTCTTGGATTATGAATAGCTTTTCTGTATCTCCCTTTATCAAATGTCTCGAGATGCTTTTACTCAACAGTTGTCTCTGAACTCTAGCTTTTCTCCCCCACATGATGATCATAAGAAATATGAACATCATGCAAAGTAGTCAGAGACATTAATGAATACAATAACAATTACAACTCATAAATTATTACAAATTTATTTTCTCCCCCTCAAACTGATATCCCTCCCCCTATACTAAACAGATTTATCTCACTCCCCCTCAAACTGATACATTTTCTTTAGAAAACAAAGTTGAAGCTTTTCAACTTGACTTGAGGAAAATGAAACAAATTCATTTGTGAAATAACGAGTCCAGGTCCACATAGGATTCCTGTTTGCACAATAGACATAATCTATGTGACCTACTTTCAGCGCTGGCATGATGTTAACACTGGTAGGATTTCCAAATAGTCATCGTGAAATCCTTTATCATGAAAGAATCACTCACATTTGTTCTGGCTTAGTCACTTTAGACTAGCAGTTTATAGTCACGCAGACTATTAGACTCGATGTGTCCTAAAAGTGTATATAATCAGCTCTAGACACAATGTGCATCAAATGAAATTGGAGACCGGAGCAACTGTCCTCCTTGTTTCAATATCAATAATATCCAAATGATATATCGATAAAAATGTGTTATATCTCCGTGATCATTGAGATAGAAATCTTTTGAGAGATAACTGAGTAGTTGGTGGGGTTAAGTGCATGCGTCACTGGGTCCATGACGTCTTTTTCAATATCAAGTCGCCTAGGGCTTGATAGATTATGTGGTTTACCCAGCCAACACAGTTTAGGTAGGATTTACTTTTTTTTTAATCCTTTCTCAACTCTCAGCACTCAGCATTTTTCAACTAAGCTCCCTCCGGCTCACTTTGTCTTTAAATTCAATCAGCTTTATAAGGAAATCATGATCTGATGCATCACCATCTCCTGTCAATGTATCCCTCTCATTAACATTTTACCTCTGCTCGACCCTGTCAGTAACCCTTGATAACTGACACTTCTCACCTAATAGACCTAAAGAACCCTTACCCACACAAACAATAGATGGTTTGCTTCTTGGGTAGGTCTTCCGGTTCTGGTTAGACCATAGAAGCGATATTTATGCCTATCACTCAGATTAGTGTATAATCGGAGTCAGCAGAAATATTTTCAGCTTTGAAGCTCATGGGATATCATGAAATTCAGCTCAGATAATCTAGGAGATGATATTCAAAATGAAATTGGAATGATGATTTGGGAGATATCAGAATGAAATGGAAAATCTGATATATGATTATGAAATGAATCAGATTTTCATGAAAGAATTAGCACTTTGGAGAATTTATTAGGAGAATAAAAAATATATGGGAGACACAAGAAGAAAATCTCAGAAGAAATGAGATTATGAAAATCAAAGAGATTAGACCAATTAATCTCAATAATAGATTCAGAGATTCATAAAAAAATTTCTTTTCAGCTCAAAAACTCTTTTATGTGTGTATCAAATATTTTTGTGAAAAATCACACACAGTTTTGAAAAATGTCATCGTCAAAGAACGTCTGAAACTCCCCCTGGAAATAAGCACAAAAAGTTAGTCAACTCATAGAAATTGATCAGGAGCAAAAAATTGTAAAATAAAACTCTCTCTTTATCAATATAGCTTCAGAGTTAAATGCAGGACAGGATTTCCAGAAAGATTTGTCTTTCAGACTCGGGTTCTAATCTGAAGTGATTAGAAACCATTAGCTTGAGTTCTGTACTGAAAAGTACAAAATCCAATTTCAGTGAAGATCGGGTTCTACTCTGTTGTGAGTAGAAGCCTCTTGAGATGAAGTTCGGGTTCTAGTCTGATATGACTAAAAACCAATTTGAGTTGAAGCACGGGTCTTGACCTGAAGTAATCAAGAGCCTATTCAAATGTAGAACGGGTCCTTATCTGAAATGATAAGAAACCTATAACCTGCATAATTTAACATGTCTTTGATATCCAAACAGATTTGGATCCAGACTTGTTAGCGCTTTTGGGTACCCATTTCAAAACGGGTTTTGGTACCCACTTGTACTTGGGTTTAGGTACCCATTGCAAGTTATAATTATCAGCTTCTTTCAAAAGCAAAAAACAAATTTCTTTGAGTATTTAAGAATTTAATATCTGAGTGTCTAAAGAAACTTGACTTTGAATGATTAGAATTTTATGAACTCTTCTTCCTGAAAAACTGTCTGGAATTGGCCTGTTTATGGTAATACGTGGTTGTTTTCTTTGAAAATGTTTCCTGATTAGTCGGACCAGTATTTCCAAAAACTTTAAAAACATTAGGCTTTGAAGATTCACCTGTGTAAATCTTAACCAGAAGTTGTTCAATGATTTTGTCTTTGCCTTTATGTATCTTGAGAAGATACTTAAGTTTCAGATCTGAAGATGAATCAAACTTAGCAGAGTTAGTTAGATTCACTTCACTTTCAGAAGACAAACTAGAGTGATCAACATTGGATTTTAAACAAGCAGAAGGAATCTTAACCTTTGATTCTTTTGAAGAAGGAGAATCACTAATTTGTTTGGTAATATGAAGTATCTGATCTTCTAATCCTTTGATAATGACCAAATAAGAAATTCCGTCATTATCAAATGATTGATAGTCAGTTTTAAAAGATTGTTCTTTGATTAAAAATATCTTTCTTTCATCTTCAAACAATTTAGATTTAGCTTTAAAATCTTGTTCTTTCAGTAAGAACTCATGTCTTTCTTTCTCAAGAGAATCTTTAATTAAAGATAACTCTTTTTCAAGAGCAAAAAATTCTTCAGATTTGTTAAGAAAACAATTTTGATCAGTATCATTTGACTTCGAAAGTAATTCTTCAAGATCTTTAACTTTCTTGTAAAGATCAGATCTTTCAGGCAAAAGATATTTGAGTTGAGTTGCAGTCTGAAAATTTTCTTGTTTCAGAGCATCAAGTTCTTTAAGTAATTCAGATATTTTCAATTGATGAGCACAACTCTCAGAGATTTGTTTATCTTTTAAGCTCTGAATTTCTTCGTTCAGTATCTGTACGTCACGTAACGCCAAATGTTTATCAGTATTTAACTGAACGAGAATGTCATAATTGTTCTTACGAATCTTTTCAGATTCAGTAAGTTTGACAATCAGCTCAGACTTTGAAAATTGTTCAAACACCATTATGAATTGCTTGAAATTGAATCTTCCAAGATCTTTTATGGAAAAACTAAGTGAATTCTGATAAAACTTTGAAAAACTATTTCTAGTAAATGATAACTTGTGAAAAATCAGCTCTGAAATGACTTTTTGATGTTAAAATTTCAGCTTTTCTGCATAAAAGTGCCCGTAACTTTTTTCTAGAGTGGAATTGGGCCTCGAAAATTTAAGCTTCGATTTGACGTATGGTGGGCCTTCTAATGATGTTCCAGTCAAAAGTTATGACCAATTTAAGCAGCTAAGGTCAAATAGTCAAATGATGATGAAACTCGAATGAATAAGTATCAAACTCGAACAATGAAGGCTCAAACTCGAATAAAGAACAACCAATCTCGAATGAAGAAGTATAAAACTCGAATGATTGAGAATGAAACTCGAATGAACTTGTACTCCAACTCGAATTACTCTATATGAAACTCGATTGATGAACAATGCAACTCGGATGACTCTCTTTGAAACTCGATTAAAGAAGCAATAAACTCGATCAATAAAGCATGAAACTCGATCAATAAAGCATAAAACGCGATCAATAAAGCATGAAACTCGGTCAAAGCTTGTATAAAACTCGGTCAAAGCTTTATAAAACTCGGTCAAAGCTTTATAAAACTCGATCACTTCTTTGTAAAACTCGAATAACACTATGAATACAGTGTTGCCCGAGTTTGATCAGAAACTGATAAAAATCAAGTTCAAAAACACAATTTTTCAACAAAAATTCACCAATTGACCTCAAATTATGATCGAGTGTGCGTTTTTCACACGTAAAACAACTTTTGTTAAACAACTTTGTCTAATTTCAGATTAAAATTCCAAAAATAAACAAAAAAACGTGAAGAACACAAAAGTTTTCCAAAATCAATAAAATTCAAAATACTTTATGTGTGTTTGGAATTAAAATCTGAAACATATATCAATTAATTCGAATTTAAAAACGTCACCTTCGATCCAATTATTAAATCTTTTCATCCACAGAATCAAAAACCATAAAAAAAATTTTAAAATCTCAAAATTTCGATGAAACAGTGCTGTGGAAAATTCAATTTTCAGATTTAAATTCTCCCAGATTTTTTCATATTAGGCTCTGTAGGTCCCGAAAGGTTACCTAAGTATATAGCCTTAAGCTATAGAGGAGGGGTGAATACAGCTATTTAAAAACTACACGTAATTTTCTCAATGTTTGTATGTATTATCAACAAATGTTAATTACAAACGAGCTTGAATGCGGAAATGTTCAAGCTGAGATGACAGATACAACAATATTTAACTAGCCTAAGACAGACTTAAACTAGTTACAATGAATACACTCACTAAGAATCACTCACTGTGTTTACAAGACTCTGAGGAACAGCTTGAATAAGAACAGCTTAGACACTGAGTACTGTTTTATTCAAGCAGACTTGCATGCATGAAAGACTTACTTTAAATGCACGTTCACTCTTGGTTTCAGCACTTAGCTTTTTGGCTTAATCTTTCAATCCTTGGAAGTTTCTTTTTATACTCACTCAGAGGATCTAAATGAAGCTTCTTCATTGGACGGAATAAAAAAGGTAAAGTCTTGTTGAAAAGACAACATAACCTTTTCTGCACATTCTGAAAAGCAGACTTGTCTTCATGTGGGCAGAACTTTTGTCTTTTCACTTTGTCTACTGTTGCATTGTCTTTAACTAAATAGGGAATGTCAACTTTGTGTTTTTCTTCCTTTGTAAAGGCCTATTTTGATATAAGAAAAAGGTCTGTCACCCTTTTTCAAATATCCTTTTTTCTTCATGTAACAGAATAGCTTGGGCAGGCTGAGCAGATCTGATTTCCACTTTGTCTTCGACTTTGTAAACTGTAGGTTCCAAAAGATATCCCAAGTGTATAGCTTTAAGCTGTAGAGGGGGGGTGAATACAGCCCTTTAAAAACTTCACACAATTTTCTCAATGTTAGTATGTTTTATTAACAAATGTTAATTACAAACAAGCTTGAATGCGGAAAGGTTCAAGCTGAGATGACAGATACAACAGTATATCTAACTAGTCTAAGACTGACTTAAACTAATTACACTGAATACACTCACTAAGAACTACTCACTGTGTTTACAAGACTTTTGAGGAACAGCTTGAACAAGAACAGCTTAGACACTGAGTACTGTTTTATTCAAGCAGACTTGCATGCATGAAAGACACACTTTGAATGCACGTTCACTCTTGTTTTCAGCACTTAGCTTTTTGGCTTTTTCGATCAATCCTTGGAAGTTTCTTTTTATACTCAATCAGAGGATCTAAGTGAAGCTTCTTCATTGGACGAGATGAAAAAGGAGAAGTCTTGTTGAAAAGACAACATAACCTTTTCTGCACTTTTCTGAAAAGCAGACTTGTCTTCATATGTGCAGAACTTTTGTCTTTTCACTTTGTCTACTGTTGCATTGCCTTTAACGAAATAAGGAATGTCAACTTTATGTTTTTCTTCCTTGTAAAGGCCTCTTTTGATATAAGAAAAAGGTTTGTCACCCTTTTTCAAATAACCTTTTGTCTTCATGTAACAGGATAGCTTGGGCAGGCTGAGCAGTTCTGAAGGCCAGTGGGTGTTCCCTCTGCAGTGCCTTGGTGTAAAAGCACCTCATCATGGGGAGACGGGATATGCATATCAACATCAGCAGTGGTGAAACCTGCTGATGGAGTTTGCACAGGAACAGCCTCACCAAAGGGATGGTATGATCCCTGAGGTTCATCAGCTTGGGTTGATGGTCCCTCAGCAGCTGCTTGGTGTAGAGCAGTTGTATCATGGGGAGCAGAAGTTTGAGGCTGAGCTGCTGATTGGTCTATATCAGCAGTGTAGGCACCTCGTGCAGACTCAGGGTGTAAAGAAGTTTGGAGTGGGGACAGTGTAGACACAGTGTGGAGTGGAGAGGACTCCTGTCTATCAATATCCTAAGCCTGTTGGGAGGCTGGAATAGTTGAGGTGGTTATCTCCTTTTGTACAACTGGTTCCTGTTGAGCGGAACCAGAGGGTTTAGGCTGACTCTGGGTGGACTCAGGTTGGAGTGAAGCAGGCTCCAATTGTGCTGAACCTTCTCCCAAAATAGGAGAGGCAGCAGGGGTGGCTTCTCTTACAACTGAACCCTGTTGAGAGGGAACAGAGGAGCTTGTTGTTTGGGCTGATTTTCTTTTGCGGTGGTATAGGATGGATGAAGTAGGTGATTGAGGAGAGGGGAGAGGATCAGTTTGGACAGGGTGTGAGACTGGGTCAGTTGGGTTGGCCTGTTCCATGGTCTCAGGTGCCACAGAGGCACCAGCCACAAAGGCTTCAGGGTCAACTGATGACCCAGGGTGAGGAGTCTGCTCCCCCTCAGCCACAGAGGCTAAGGAGGCAGACTCAGACTGAGCTGTTTTGGTCTTCTTTTTCACAGGCCCAGCTTCAGTGATGTCTAAGGACCTTTTAACAAGCTTGGCCATTGATTTGGATTTTCTCTTGGGAGCAGCTTCTGGATCCACCCTCACAGTAGAGGGTCCTTCCACCAATCCTAACAACCTCCTCATTGGTGTTGATAGAGGAGGATCATTTGGAAGGACAGCAATATAGAAAACTTGATTCCCTATTACAGGGAACACAGCAGTATGAAGTAGGGGCTGAGAGTTATACAGATGCTCACCACAAATGTGTCTGAATATGAGGCTCAGAAACCTTGGATATCGAACAGCAGCTGGTCTGGTCTCCTGCTGTACCAAGTTCCTCAAATTCAGAAAGATCCACTTTGCCATGTCCATTGTAGTCCCATCCACCAGCTGTAGGACTATTGGGATTTCATCACAACTCAGTTGGTCAAATGAACCAACTTTGCTGCTGAAGCTCATCATGACAGAGGCAAACAGGAAGCTGTAGGTAGGAGACAGATCCTTCCTGAACAGCGTAGCACCAACCTTGGGTTCTGCTACACCACAGAAGCGTAGCAGATTGCCCATTTGTTCATTCTCAGGCTGTGGTTGATCATATTTTTCAACCACAGGGAGTCGAAGAACTTCCCTGAGCAGACGAGTAGTGATCTCAATGGTCTGAGTCCCATTGAGTATGGTGCCTTTGATGACTTTGGTGTCTGGATTGTAGGCGTAGGTGTACCAAAACTCGTATACCATCTCTTGGTACAGGACACCAGGAGAAGCAGTCATGGCGTATTTCAACGGATGAACTGTCAAAAACTCCACCATTTGGTCATATCCTTTCCCCACATAATTTTTGGGGATTGTGAGATTGGCAATGTAGTTGGTGGGTTTAATGGTCAGCATTGTGGTTACTGATGAGTGTTTAACTACATCATCACCAACATACACCGGAAGAAAGGGGTTGTTTCTTTGAGCCATTTTGGGAAGTAGTGAGAGTGACAGAAGCACAAGACACTTAGTCGATTTTTAGGTTCTTAGGAGAATTTCTGGAAATAGGGAGGAAGACGAAGATGAAACAGTATGAGGTATTTATAGGATTTGAATGTGAGAGGGTATGAGAGAGAAACATTTGGACGGTTTGATTTGAAAAAGTCGTTAACGGAAAAACGAACGGTTGTCCATGTCAGACCGTTTGTCAGACCACTTGAGCCCCTTTTAATCACTAACACACGTAACCCACATTATCCGCAGTAATTAAATTAAATAAAAACAGAAATTAAGTAACTTAATTTTGAAGAAAGGTAATTGAAAACTGTTGGTCTAAGCTGTTGCTCAAACCTGTGATGAGCGGGGTCATCACAAGCTGTTCATTCTTCAAGCTGTTCCCTCAACCTGTTCAGCCATGTAGGAACAGGTTGTGTCCAATAGCTGATCAGGTTACAAGACAATGTCTTGTAAATCAGTGTGAGGGAATGAGCAGAGTGAAGAATGGACCATCAGAACAGGCTGGACGAGTAAACTGTTTTTGTTCAGCCTGGTGTATGTTCAAGCTGTTCAAGGATTTCAGAAAAATGGCTAAGTACAAAACATGCATAGCCTGTTCTGTCTAAGCTGTTCTGAGAAACTTGAGTAGTGTGAGACATACAAAGTCTTAGACCTTTGCGGACACTTAGTCACATTTGTTTAACATGCCCAGCTTGCTGACAAGGTAATTAAACCTGGTTTCATCAAGAGGTTTGGTGAAAATGTCTGCAAGCTGTTCATTTGTGGAAACAAAACTTACCTCCCCACATTACCTTTCTGAATGTGATCCCTGATGAAGTGATGTCTGACTTCAATATGTTTTGTTCTTGAATGAAATACTGGATTGTTGGAAATGGCTATGGCACTTGTGTTATCACACAGAATAGGAATTTTCCTATACACAAGCTCATAATCTTCAAGCTGATGTTGCATCCACAGAATCTGCCCACAGCAGCTTCCAGCAGCAATGTACTCAGCTTCAGCAATAGAAGTAGACACTGAGTTCTGCTTCTTTCTACACCAACTTATCAACTTACCAACAAGGAGTTGACACCCACCTGTTGTGCTTTTCCTATCTTGCCTGCAGCCTGCAAAATCAGAATCTGAATAACCTGTTAGTTCAAGGCTTGAGTCTTTGGGATACCAAAGACCCAAACCTGGTGTACCCTTCAGGTATCTGAATATTCTTTTAACAGCATCTAGATGAGATTCCTTTGGATCAGCTTGGAACCTAGCACACACACAGGTGGCAAACATAATATCAGGTCTACTAGCAGTTAAGTATAGCAGGCTCCCAATCATACCTCTGTAAGCTGTTACTGAAACAGCTTTGCCACTGGCATCAGCATCCAATTTTACATTGGTTGCCATTGGGGTTTTAATAGGAGAACTTTGATCAAATTTAAACTTTTTCAATAGATCTAAGGTATACTTTCTTTGATTTATGAATATTCCAGTTGAGGTTTGTTTAACCTGTAATCCTAAAAAGAAAGTAAGTTCTCCCATCATACTCATTTCATATTTGGATTTCATGAGTAATGAAAAATTCTTGCATAACTGCTCATTGGTAGAACCAAATATTATATCATCCACATAAATTTGAACAAGCATGATATCAGATTTCACTTTCTTTATGAACAGTGTGGTATCCACTTTACCTCTGGAATACCCATTGCTCATAAGGAATTCAGTAAGAGTGTCATACCAGGCTCTAGGGGCTTGTTTGAGACCATAGAGTGCTTTGTCCAACTTATAGACAAAATCTGGATGTTGTTCATTTTCAAAACTTGGAGGCTGCTTGACATAAACTTCTTCTTGCAGCTTCCCATTCAAAAATGCACTCTTCACATCCATTTGAAATACCTTAATGCTCTTACGGGCAGCGTAGGCTAGATACAGACGAATTTCTTCTAGCCTGGCCACAGGAGCAAATGTTTTTTTTTTTTTTTGAAAGGCACAGGAGCAAATGTTTCATCATAGCCAATTCCTTCTTCCTGTCTATAACCCTGAGCAACTAGTCTTGCCTTATTTCTAATGACATGACCTTGCTCATCCATTTTATTCCTGAAAACCCATTTAGTGCCAATTATAGTTTTACCTTTAGGAGCAGGGACCAGCTTCCATACCTTGTTTCTCTCAAACTGATTGAGTTCCTCTTGCATGGCAGTGATCCAATTGGCATCTTTTAGTGCTTCATCCACTTTCTTTGGCTCCATTAGTGAAACAAAACTAGAGAACATACAGAAGTTCCCTAAGCTGTCCCACCTTGTTTGTACCCCTTTCTTGATGTCACCAATTATTTGTTCATTGGGGTGACATCTGATCCACTTAGGATCATTCTTCAATGAGGATTCTCCTGAGTTATCAACAGCTTCAGCAGGTCCTGTTGAACAGCTCTCAAGATTTTCAAACACAGTGTTTTCTTGAGCCTGTTCACTTGTTGAACATGACTGACCACTATTGAACATATCAGCAGAGGAACCAGGAAAATCAGCATTGATAGGTTCAGGACATGCTGTTGTGATTAAGTCAGTACACTTACTCACACAGGGTGTATTGACATAATTATCATCATGCCCATCATGATTAACAGGTTCCACACTAGGTGTAGTGGAAGCTTTTGAATCCTCTTCATTGTTTGAATGCATCAGATCATCAAAGTTTAATTCTCCTGAAACTGATTCAGGAACAGCTTTGGTGGAAGCATTCTTGGACTCTTCAAAGGTGACATTGATAGATTCATCTATCACCTTTCTTTTGTTGTTGTACACTCTGTAGGCCTTGGAGATAGCAGAGTAACCAACAAACACACCTTCATCAGCTTTTGGTTCAAACTTTGCCAGTTGGTCCCTTTGGTTCAGAATGAAGCAGGGATAACCAAACACATGGAAGTAACTGACATTTGGCTTCCTCCCTTTGAGCAGCTCATAGGGGGACTTGTTGAACCTTTTTACCGCTAAGGATCCGTTTTGGGTGAAGCAGGCAGTGTTAACAGCTTCAGCCCAAAATGATGAAGGTAAACCAGATGCACACAGCATGGTTCTAGCAGCTTCAATGAGAGTTCTGTTTCTCCTTTCAGCAACTCCATTTTGTTGTGGAGTTCTTACAGCTGAAAAGTTTTGAGTGATTCCTTTCTCTTCACAGAAGTCCTCAAGAGTACTGTTTCTGAATTCAGTACCATGATCACTTCTAAGCTGCTTTACTTGGGCAGAGTTCAGCATTTCCATCTTTTTCACAAATCCAATAATTTCTCTAGCAGCCTCTCCTTTGCTCTTCAAGAAGATAACCCATGTGTACCTGGAGAACTCATCAACCATTACTAGAGTATATCTTCTTCCTCCTAGACTTGGGACATTAACAGGTCCAAACAAGTCCATGTGGATTAAGAAGAGATGAGTATCAATAGAAAAATTATGTTTGGATTTAAATGATGATTTCCTCTGCTTGCCTTTCTCACAAGCTGTGCATAGTTTATCCTTAACAAAGGTCATAGAAGGCAAACCTATCACCAACTCTTTCTTACAGAGTTTGTTGATGTTCTTGAAGTTCAGGTGTGACAGCCTTTTGTGCCATAACCAGTTTAAGTTTGCATTTGTTCTTGTGAGAAAACAGGTTTCAGTTGTGGGATCAGCAGATTGCATGTCCACAACATAAACACCTTTCTTTCGTTGAGCACACAGCACAATTTTGCCTTGGGGATCCAATATGTAACCCAGGTGCTCATCAAAGTCAACCTTATAGCCAGCATCACACAGTTGACTTATGCTAACAAGGTTATGTTTTAGTCCAACCACATAGGCTACTCTTTTGAACACTGCAACACCAGCTTTAAGAGTTCCATATCCCTCAGTGGATCCCTGTACATTGTCACCAAATGTGACTTTTGGCCCTTTTTCAGGCCTGAGATCACTTAACAGGTTCTTACAACCTGTCATGTGCCCTGAGCAGCCACTGTCCAAGTACCAAACCTGGGATGCTTGTTTTTCCTGCAGAGTGACGAGAAGAATATTAGTCATTTTTAGGGGAACACATCACTGAGATGAGTTCGCCTACTTCATCAACATTTGTTGATGGACTTGTGATATCAACACTAATATTTCCTATTTGAATGGTATCAGTTTGGATACCACTTTCATTGACTGAGATGTTTCCAACACTGTTTGTGTTAGCAGTGAGGTAACCATCAGAGTCAGCAGGCCTCATGTCCTCAGTTTCAGGACAGTCTTTGGCCAGATGTGTCTTCATTCCACATTTATAACATTTTCTTCTTTTAGCATTTTTGGAAGAAGACCTTTCAGAAACACATTCTGAGTTACTATTGTTGATTTCATCAGCAGGCTTAGCAAACTTATTACTTTTTGATGAATCAACAGCTTGAGTGGAAAGTTCAATAGTCACAGCTTTGCCTGTCTCTTCTTTCCTCTTTTTAGGAGGACAGATGTCAAAGATAGGAAGCTTAATTGGCTTTTGAACTTCCACAGGTTTAGGAAACCTATTCCCATCTCTCTCAGGCTGAGCAATGGCTTTGCCTTTGCTCTTCCTGAGATGTGATTGATGTTGTCTATCAACATAGTCATTATTTCTGGTTTTGAAAGACTTATTCTTATTTAAAACCAGATTACTACTATGATTAGAAAACTTATTTGAAATCACAGCATGTTTGCCTTTAGCCTAAGACTTACTCTTGTTAAAGGCAGACTGCTTACCTTTTGAAAACTTATTTTTAAAATGTTCAGCATTAAAAGGATTAGTATGTCTTTTTACATCAGCTTTAGACCCAAAGCCTGTTTTGTCAACAGGCTTGGTGTCCACAGCTGCAGTTTGGACATGCTTTCCTTTCTTTTGCTTGTGTGAATCAGCAGAGCACTTAGCAAGCTTATTTGATGGAAAACTTATTTCATCAGCAGCTTTTGAGCTAGGTTCACACGAGCTGTCAGTGTTTTGAGGCCTGACAAACCTGTTTGTTGAGATTAATTTGCCATTCACTTTTTGAATAAAAGTGTTTGGAAGCTCACCAAGAGTAGACAAGTCTTCTTTTAAATTATTAACCTCAACAATGGAAGCTGCTGTGTCAACTATCTTTTGAAGCTTAGCATGTTTTATATCTGTTTCTCTCTTTTCTTCCAGTAAGATGGAATTGATGTGTTTTAATTCATCAAGCTCAGCTTCCAACTTATGGAAGCTGTCCAGTTTACTAGATTTTGTTTCAATATCAGTTTTAAGTTTAGAGATTTCAGATAATAAAACAGCATGCTTCTCAACAGCAGCTTTCAGATCAACAACCATATATTCAAACATTTTAACTTTTTCTTCAGAACTGTAATCTATAAAATTTTGTACCTTATACATCATTGTAGGATTCCAGTTTTCCAAGCTGCTAAAAGCTTCAGCTTCAGCCAGATCCTATTTGAAGTTGCTTGTTGATGGGACATCAGTGTTGGCCATCAGACAGTTATTTTCTTCTTCATCAGATGATGAATCAGACTCCTCCCAGTCACAAGTCTCTGCCATAAATCCCTTTTGCCGATTGGAAACCACTGAGTTTTCCAACTTTCTCAGCTTAGCCATAGCCATAAGGTACTTAGCCCTATAGCCATCATCCCTGTTAGTCTTGTGTGGTTTGGATGACTGACCAACAGCTTTTGACACACAGTCAGCTGCTATATGGCCAGTTTTGCCACATTTGAAGCACTCAGCTTTGGTCTTGTCAAATGCTTTCTTTTTTACAGCATTTGAACTTCCTTGCAGCATAATTCTTCCAAACCTTTTCTTGTTGAACTTTTTGACAAGCATGGCTATCATTTCCTCATCATCCAGTTCAGCAATATCTGCATTGTCTTCCTCATCAGACATTTCCTCCTTATCATCAGCCTGTTGATCAGGTTGAGTGAACACGTCACTCACTTGATTTACAGGTTGTCTCACACTGGCCACAAAGGCTGCACCTTTCTTAGATATTTCCAAGGCATTTCTCTTCTGTTGCCTTGACTGCTCATCATTTAGTAAGGATCCATATAAGTTAACAAGATCCATACTTCTGATGGTACCTGAATTCCTTAAAATTGTAGAAAAATAATTCCATTTTTCAGGCAGAACATCTAAGAACTTGTTTACCAAAGTCAAGTTGTCTTTGGTGATCCCAACAGCTTTGAGATCATTTACAAGAGCAGTAAACCTGGTGTAGGTTTCAGTGAGAGTCTCCTTTGGTTTTGCAAAGAAGAGTTCATATTGTCTAACAAGATTATTATTCCTGTTGTCAAGTGTGATTGTGGGTCCATCATAGACAGTACACAAAGTATCCCACATCTCCTTTGCAGTCTTCATCTTCTCAACTTGTTTGAACACATCATCAGGAAGAGAGATGACCAGATTGTTTCTGGCTTTTGCATCAAGAGCCACCAGTCTTTTGTCTTCATCAGACCATTGAGCTTTTGCTTTCTCAAATGTTCTGATTTCAGGAGCAGCTCCTTCAACAGCAGGAGTTATAGTTGTAACAGAGGTTGGTACATAGGGACCCTCCATTACATTCTCTGGTAGTTGCACATCCAGATTCTCTAAGTAGAGCATCATTCTGCACTTCCAACCAGAAAAGTTATGATGATTGAACTTTGGAGGTTTGCCCATTGAGCCATTGTCATAGTTTGAGGAACTTGCAGCACTGTTGTCCATGGAAACTTTGGGAGAATGAGAGATCTAGAATGACACACACTCTAGCCTGCTCTAATACCAGTTGTAGGTCCCGAAAGGTTACCCAAGTATAGCCTTAAGCTGTAGAGGGGGGGTGAATACAGCTATTTAAAAAATACACACAATTTTCTCAATGTTTGTATGTATTATCAACAAATGTTAATTACAAACGAGCTTGAATGCGGAAATGTTCAAGCTGAGATGACAGATACAACAATATATTTAACTAGCCTAAGACAGACTTAAACTAGTTACAATGAATACACTCACTAAGAATCACTCACTGTGTTTACAAGACTCTGAGGAACAGCTTGAATAAGAACAGCTTAGACACTGAGTACTGTTTTATTCAAGCAGACTTGCATGCATGAAAGACTTACTTTAAATGCACGTTCACTCTTGGTTTCAGCACTTAGCTTTTTGGCTTAATCTTTCAATCCTTGGAAGTTTCTTTTTATACTCACTCAGAGGATCTAAGTGAAGCTTCTTCATTGGACGTAATGAAAAAGGTAAAGTCTTGTTGAAAAGACAACATAACCTTTTCTGCACATTCTGAAAAGCAGACTTGTCTTCATGTGGGCAGAACTTTTGTCTTTTCACTTTGTCTACTGTTGCATTGCCTTTAACTAAATAGGGAATGTCAACTTTGTGTTTTTCTTCCTTTGTAAAGGCCTATTTTGATATAAGAAAAAGGTCTGTCACCCTTTTTCAAATATCCTTTTTTCTTCATGTAACCGATTAGCTTGGGCAGGCTGAGCAGATCTGATTTCCACTTTGTCTTCGACTTTGTAAACAGATCTTGTAGTAAAACACATTACATGAGGACTTGGAAACATATTCCATAAAGTGTTTAGCCTGTTCACAAAGAACAGGTTCTGTTCACAAAGAACAGAACATTTGTAAACTGCCCAAGCTGCTCACCAGTGTAGAGTAGCGTAGACAGTTTATGTCCAGCCTGTTCAGCAAACTGAACAGCTTGGGCAAAACTGCCTTTGTTGCAACACATGCAACACATAGAACAGCTTCAGACTGATATTGCAAATCATTTTTAGGTTTCAATAAGGCATATAACAGGCCTTAAATTCAACCTTCAAAAGCATCAACATGTTTGATTAATAATCTCCCCCTCAGATGCAGAACAGGTTTGAGTGAGGCCTTTTTATGCCTAACAGGCTCTGATACCAATTGTGAATTCATTTTTCATGCAACTCATATCAATATTAATACAATCATATGAACAATTATCATAAACACATAAAATCGAATGCTTGATTAATGAGAGAAGAAATATTACATTGATGTTCTTGACTTTCTTGCTTGACACTCCTTCTCTCTAATCTGAGCTAATCGTATGTGTGTATGTAATTTCTAGCTCCTCTCAATAGTACACATGCAATGCCTATTTATACACAATACACAAGTATTGTGTATTTACAATAAGATCCCTAAACTAATAAACAATATAATTGTTTCATCTCTATTTAATATTTATTCCTAACACTTGAGAAGGAAGAAATGAGTTCTTACTTAAAAAATAAGATTTCAAAGCAAAATCTAGATTGTTTGAAGATGAAAAAAAAGATGTTCTTAATTAAAGAAAAATCTTTTAAAACTGATTACCAATCATTTGATAATGACAGAAATTCATATCTGGTCATTATCAAAGGATTAGAAGATCAAATATTTCTTCTTACAAAATAGTTTAATGATTCTCCTTCTTCAAAAGAATCAGAGGTTAAGTTTCCTTCACTTTGTTTAGAACCTAAAATTGATCACTTTGATTTATCTTTCGAAAGTGAAAAGAATCTAACTAAAACCCCTAAGTTTGATTCAACTTCAGATCCTAAACCTAAAAATCTGTTAAAAATAAACAAAGGCAAAGATAAAATAGTTGAAAAGCCTTCGGTCAAGATTCACCCTCGTGAATCTTCGAAAGCAAAATTTTCAAAAGTTTCTAACAATACTAGTTATTCTTATCAGAAAACATCTTCACAAAATATCTTCACAGAAAAATACCACGTATTATCAGAAACAGGCTAGCACCGAACATTTTTTCAGAAAGAAGAGTTTGCAAAATTCTGCTGGTTCAAGTTCAAGTTTCTTTTGTTATTCAGATATTCAATTTCATCATATTCAAAGAAATTTGCTTTATGAGTTTGAGAGAGAAGGAAAGAAATACAATCTGCAATGCGTACCTAAACCTTTACTGAAATGGTTACCAAAACCCGTTTTAAAATGGGTACCCAAAAGTGCTAACAAGTCTGGATCCAAATCTGTATGGATACCAAAGACATCTTGAATTTTGCAGATAATAGATTTTTAGTGATTTAGAACCCGGTCTTCAATGCAAGTGGCTTCTTATCATTTCAAACAAGAACCCATTCTTAAATTTCAATGGTTTTTAGTCAATTCAGACTAGAACCCGGTCTTCTTTGGAAATGGCTTTTGTACTTCTTAGTACAGAACCCAAGCTAAAGGCTATCGGTTACATCAGGCTGAAACCCGAGCTTCCGCAACAAAGACTTCTAATCACTTCAGATTAGAACCCGATTCTGAAAGACAAATCTTTCTGAAATTCCAGCCATGAATTCAACTCTGAAGCTGAATTGATAAAGAGGGAGTTTTATTTTTATAATTTGTTTGCTCCTGATTTATTTTCCAAGAGTTGACAAACTTTGTGTGCTTATTTCCAGGGGGAGTTTCAGATGCACTCTGACGATGACATCTTTTTACAAAATTGTGTGTATTTTTCACGAAAATATTTTGTGCACACATAAAAAGATTTTTGAGCTGAAAAGAATAATTTTTAAGTATCTTAATTTCTCTTCTCTGAGTATATCATTGAGGTTAATTGATCTAATCTCTTTGATTTTTTATAATCTCATTGCTTTTGAGATTATCTTTATTATAATTCTTCCTATTCATTCATATTGGATTCTCTCATTATCTCCCATGAGCTAATCCTTTCATAAAAATCTAATTTATTGCGTATCTTATATCAGATTTTACATCCAAATCTTTTGCTATGATTATATCCCATGAGCTGAAACGCTAAACACTATTTCTGCTGACTTCGATTATGCACCAAATTTGTGTGATAGGCATAAATATCGCTTCTATAGTCTAACCAGAACCGGAAGACCTACCCAAGGAGCAAACCATCTATAGTTTGTGTGGGTGAGGATTCTTTAGGTCTATTAGTTGAGAAGTGTCAGTTATCACAGGATACTGACAGGGTCGAGTAGAGGTAAAATGTGAATGAGAGGGATATAGTGAAAGGAGATGGGTAGAGAAATTTATATGTTGTCTGTTGTATGGGAGAGAAATATATTTTGTAAGGGGAAAGTAAACTTTTTATGTAATTTTTTATTTATAATTTGTTTGAGAGGGAGCAATTATTGTTTGTAATATTTTGCTATTGTATTTGTTTGAGAGGGAGAGTTCATAGTTACTGAGTTTGAGGGGGAGCCCATAGAACAAAGTATTTTTCTGCTACAACATGGTCTTTGAAATTCTTATGCATGATATTCAGAATTCTTAAGATCATCATGAGAGGAGAAAAGTTGAATTTTAAAGACAACTCCTAAGGATTCTGAAGTTATCAAATCAAGTTACAAAAGGGTTTGCTGAGAAAGTATCTGATGTTGAATTGATGGCTTGAAAGTTTAAGGAGGAAAATATATCGAATTCATGATTCAAGCGGGAGTGTATTCTCATCAGAGAAGAGAAGATCAGACGTGGAAAGTTTTGAAGATCAGAGAGATATTGAAGAATAAACTTTAGAGTCCAAAGATCAGTAGAATATAGTTAAGTTCTGAAGATGATTTTTGTTGAAGATCACTACAAAGGTTAAAAGAATTTTGGTTAAAAATCTGAAGTTTACAAGAAAAGAATGTTACAGGTTATCTTTTTGAAGATTGATTTTTGAAGAAACAAAGTTTGTTGAAGATTTATAGATTTTCATTTTTTTTTTTGTTTTCGTAATTGTAAAGTCCTTGCTGTGTAAGTGTGTAATCAGGTGATACTTTAGAATGCTAGTATCGAAAATTTCATTATCAATTTTTAGAAGTCTTTATCTTCTCTCATTCTTTTGTGTGTGCTTTGAATGTGTAGATTGAGAGTAATCATTCAATACAAGCAATGTTTTGGTTCTAACGTCTTTGATTCACTAGATCCTGAATTATCGATAATTAAATTAAATTTTATTAATTTTATATATTTTGTTATACTAAAAAATTATATATTATGTTTAAATGTTAAATTTATATGTTTCTGTCAAAAATTTAATTAAAAAGAAATGTATTAACTAAATATTTTAATCAAAATGAATAAAACTTTAAGTTTATATCTTGGGGAAAATTTTGCATAAAACTGTCGAACTACACGTTTTTTTTTTCGATTAAGTCCTTCAATCAATTTTTATCTGCTAAGTCTCTTAACCAAATAAAACTCACGAATTTGTTGTTTTTCTAAAGAAAATTTACGAAAAACCTGTCAAACATGTTGCAATTATTGATGTGGATTTTAAAAATCTATGATTTTTTTTTCCGATTAAGTCCCTCAACCAAATTATTTTGTCTTTTAAATCTCTTAACCAAATTTTTTTCCACATAAATCCCCTATCTTGATGAAGCTCAGGATGTTTATTGTTTTATATATATAAATGATTGTTTGATTGATACACACGTCAAACATACGTAGATGCAAAAAGATAAATCAAAATGATCATATTGTTGTTGTTTAACATTTAATCGATATGAACTCGTTAAATATATTTAAAAATTAGATCTAGACATACATTGGATCGAAATAATAATTATTTATATTTTTATATCAAACCAACTTTTATTATTCGAAACATACTAGACTTTTTAAAAAATTTATTTTCAAATTACCATTTTCTTTTATGTTTTTATACATTTAACTAGTTTATGTTGATGTATTAATTTCAACACGAAAAAATAAAAATTCAAGTATAACAGCTTACGTTTTTTGTCAACCAATTTACTTATTTTTACCATCGTGTTTTCTGTTCTAAACAATATATACTGTAACATCCCATTTTTGAGATAATTGCGTGTAATTATTTTAGTGGATAATTAAATAATTATATTTGTGTTGGACCAATGAGATCCCGAGTAGTGGATTGATACGTGTCGGGTTACGAGTTACGTGTCTCCGGGTTATAAATTTAGTGGATTAATTATGTATTTGGGTTCGTGGAGTTAAATGGGTTAAAAGGACATTAATTGTGAAAATGTGATATCGGATCCGGGTTATTGGGTTCGGGCCCGGTCGAGATAAAGACGTACATATATGTTTATCCTTTCTTTTCCCTTATCCATTTGTGTGAGAACCTCCAAGGTGTAGTGTGTGTGTGTGTGTGTTTGAGGAAGCTCCAGCAGCCAGAGATCTTCTCCAAACTCCAGATTAATTGAGGAAACCTTGGATTCAGCTTCATCTTCTTCCTTATAGGTGTTCTTGAGTTCTTGGGAGGTAAGGAGCTTCAATTTATTGGTTTAAATTGAGTTACATGTTGTTATGAATTGGGAATTGGTTTGAAAGCTCAAAGAGGTAAGTTTTGTATGATTTTGTATGCTTATTGAGACTGAATTCGTGTATAGAAGGAGTTTGATACTCCTGGGCAGAGCTGAAATCGCAGGTCAAGAACAGGGGTTTCGTGGTATCGCGGCGCGACCACCAGAGGGTCCGCGGCGCGACCAATGGCCTGCAGAAGAAATCCGAAATTAGTCTTGTGAATTGAGTTTGGGTCGGAATGGTGTCGGGTTCCTTCGGGGTTGCTCGGGATGGGTTTTGTGTATATTCAGAGTCTTGTTGGGAGTGCTTTGAGTCGAGTTTCGGGTCGAGTTTCGAGAATTGGTCGGGTTTCGGTTCCGATTGGGATTGTTTCGGGGGTTCGAGTCTGTTGTGGGTCGTGTCCTGATTGGGTTTTCGGGGTTCTGTTGGGGATCGAAATTAAGTCCGAGTCGGGTTCATGTTCATTATGAGTTGTGATATATGTTCGTGGATTTGTGTTAACGAGTTGGGATCTATGTGATTTCAGGGACGGGTCAGCGAGCCGAGCCGAGTCAGAGATTCCGGGATTAGTGGATCGACCAGGTGAGTACCCGAGTTCTTTTTCAAACCCGGGACCGTTTTACGAGTCATAATTGTGTAGCTAGCTTCGTGTATGTGTATATTGTGTATTGTGAATGAGACAGGGACGTGGGCACCAGGTATGAATCTATTTCCCACATATGTGATATATGTGTGCATGAGATGAGATCCAGTCCGGGGGTCCGTGATGAGTTCCATACGGACGGTGATTCGCGATGTGAGATCGCGTGGGTTGACTGTCCCTAACAGTCCTTGGAGCGTGTATACACGGCAGGGCCTGTAGCCGGTTCGCGCCCGTGCTACAGGGTTGTGGCTAACCACCGGTGCGCACGGTCGTTAGCTGGGGAGGAGTCCCCTTCAGTGATATTGTGTGCAGGGCCTCGGATCTCATGCTGAGTGTTCATTCCTGCTTTATACTGATGATTGCCAGAGACAGAGATTGAGCTTGTGTTGTGTGTATGTGCTACGTGTTCGCATGCTATGTGTTTACTGTGCAGAGTCTAACCCTCGAGTACTCACGAGCTTCCGAGCTTACGTATTCGAGTCCATCATGTTCAGGGTATCAGTGGCGGAATTAGTAGCTGTGCTTGTAGATCTGGGAGCAGGGATTATCTGGAAGGCTTTGTGCTAGTTTCGTGTAGCGATCTGTACAGTTCAGCTTATGTGATTAGTGGATTATATGTTAACAGTGTTTATGTAAAAGTTTGAAATTATCAGTGAATTCTGTTTATCCTGTGACATGTGTTTAATAGAGCATTGCGATGCTGCCACCTGTGTATTGTAATGACGTGGCATTTCCGGGATCGGGGAGGGTGTTACAGCATGGTATCAGAGCTTGTGGTTTGAAGTCTGAGTATCAATTAGTGGATGCTTAACTTAAACCTTGTTTCGATCCATGGGGGATCCATTGCGATTGATATTAGTGGAGTTAACTAACCTGGCTTAGTGTACGACGCTGGGTGATTCATCTGTGGTTCTCAATTGTTTTGATTTGTGCAGATAGTTATGGCAGATCAGGGCGAGGGATCCGGCGCGGGCAAGCCGGTAGATGACGAGTTTATTCGCGAGTCAGAGCTTCTAGGGGTATTGACCGAGTTCTATACACAACAGAGAGAGCAGGAGAGAGAGCAGGATCAGGGTATGGGACCACGTGCTGGGGGTGGTCAGGATACGGGTATGGGTGCTTCTTCATCTATGTCTCGGCGAGGGGGTTCGTTTAAGGATTTCATGACTGGGAATCCGCCAGAGTTTAGAGGCGGGGGTGAGCCAGGGATGGCTATGGCATGGGAGCGTGAGGTGGAGGCTGCCTTTAGAGTTGCGCATGTGGAGCCGAGAGATATGGTCGGTTATGCGACCTATCTGTTGAGGGGAGGGGCGTCACAGTGGTGGCAGTCTATAGAGTCAGCAATGACATCTTCTGCGGCGTATGCGATGACGTGGGATCAGTTCAGGGCTGTGTTCGAGCTACAGTATATCCCGAGAAACGAGAGGCGAGAGATGGAGCGGCGATTCCTTCACCTACAGCAGGGAGAGATGACGGTGCAGCAGTACGTGGACCGGTTCAATGAGTACTCCCAGTTTGCAACTCATTACATCGCCACTGAGCAGCGAAGAATCGATGCGTTTATTGATGGACTGCGAGCCGATATTAGAGAGTTTGTCGGGATGCACGAGACTTCTACTTTTGCCAGAGCATTAGAGATGGCCCGCATAAGGGAGCGAGAGATAGCCAAGCAGAGGGAGGAGCCATCTTTTCAGAGTCGACGTGCGAGGACTCCTGAGCGGTCCTCGAGAGACCGGAGGCATTCCAGAGACGATTCCAGAGAGCGGCGTTCGGGACAGAGTTCAAGAGACAGGCGAGATCGGGATAGAGACAGAGACAGGGATAGGGAGCGGAGGTCGAGTGGACCGGGGCGGAGCCATCGATCGGATAGTCAGAGTCAGAGGCAGAGTTCGAGGTATACAGGGCAGAGTCAGAGCAGCGTAGGGCAGAGACCTCAAGATGGGGGAGATAGGGGAGACAGTTCGGTTGGAGATCGGGAGTGCCCGATATGTCACCGTCGCCATAGTGGGTCGTGCGTGCCTCGATGTTATCGATGCGGTCAGCGTGGGCATGCTGCCGCCACGTGTACTGTTCCAGAGCCATTGTGCTTCCGTTGTGGGAGACCGGGGCACAGAGTACGAGACTGTCCAGAGCCGGGACCAGCGGTTCAGGGTGCGAGTTCTAGTGGGGCCAGAGTAGAGCCGTCGTCATCCAGTCGTCATGATGCTAGGGTGAGGGGTCGAGTCTTTCAGGCGACTGTAGAGGAAGCTCGAGATGCTGCTGACATGGTTTCGGGTACGTCTTTCTGAGCTTGCTTAGAATGTGTGTCAGTTGTGGGGCGGATTATTGGGCTATGTCTGTGATAAGTGTATGTGTTCTGTTGCGTGTGACTGCTTCATTGTGTCTGTGATCATGTGGTTCAGTGATAGAGGTGTGAAGGGGTTGTGTATGGGTTATGTGGGATTGTTATATCTGGGTATGTGTGTGAGAGTAAGAGTGGGATATATTGTGGTAAAATGGGTTATCAGAGTTTCGAGATTGGGCATTGTGTCATGTTAGTGGATCAATTATATGAATAATTATTGCAAATGTGTTTGTGATTGTGGGATTCAGTGACAGAGGGGAGGGATTGTGTGTATGGGCTGAATGGGGTCGTTATGTTTGGGGAATATATGTGGAGTCAATGTGCTAGATTTGGGTCTATTGTGATCTGGGTTTTCGAGTTCTGAATTGTGCTATGTTAGTGGATTAATCCTGTTGAGCTATGTGAGTTATATGAGTGATAATTGCGAATTTGTTGTGATGTGCTAGTGGATTATCATATTGATAGTGGATTTAAGCCCTTGTGTGTGTGCTATCCATATCTATGATATTGCGTATTATGAGACGTGGTTATTTGTTGTAGTGAAAAGAGTTGAGAGTTCTGCTGTGATAGTAGATTAACCTATTGAGAGTGGATTTAATCCCTTATGAGTTTAACCATGTTTATGAGCTTGCGTTTAGTGATTCGATGGAGATGTCCTTATGTGTTGCGTTAGTGGATGATTTGTATAGAGCTATGCGAGCATGTGATGAAAGAGAACGAAGACCGATGGATTGAGATGATATGTGAATCCGGTGGCTTATGAGGTAATGCCACATGAAGACTCTGTGAATAGAGGATCTATCAGTTGCCGATATGTGAATTAGGGGATTTAACCGAGCTATTAGTGGATTGCCTAACTGTGAAATGAAGATGTGCGATAGTGATGATTGTGCCATCCATAGTTCAAATGCGAATTCAACAGAGTTATTGGTATGTCGAGAATTGTGAGTCAACATTTCGGGGATTTGATTTAGAGATGTGTATTTGTGAATGGTTTGCGATAGATTCCGGGGACGGAATCTCTTTAAGAGGGGAGGATTTGTAACATCCCATTTTTGAGATAATTGCGTGTAATTATTTTAGTGGATAATTAAATAATTATATTTGTGTTGGACCAATGAGATCCCGAGTAGTGGATTGATACGTGTCGGGTTACGAGTTACGTGTCTCCGGGTTATAAATTTAGTGGATTAATTATGTATTTGGGTTCGTGGAGTTAAATGGGTTAAAAGGACATTAATTGTGAAAATGTGATATCGGATCCGGGTTATTGGGTTCGGGCCCGGTCGAGATAAAGACGTACATATATGTTTATCCTTTCTTTTCCCTTATCCATTTGTGTGAGAACCTCCAAGGTGTAGTGTGTGTGTGTGTGTGTTTGAGGAAGCTCCAGCAGCCAGAGATCTTCTCCAAACTCCAGATTAATTGAGGAAACCTTGGATTCAGCTTCATCTTCTTCCTTATAGGTGTTCTTGAGTTCTTGGGAGGTAAGGAGCTTCAATTTATTGGTTTAAATTGAGTTACATGTTGTTATGAATTGGGAATTGGTTTGAAAGCTCAAAGAGGTAAGTTTTGTATGATTTTGTATGCTTATTGAGACTGAATTCGTGTATAGAAGGAGTTTGATACTCCTGGGCAGAGCTGAAATCGCAGGTCAAGAACAGGGGTTTCGTGGTATCGCGGCGCGACCACCAGAGGGTCCGCGGCGCGACCAATGGCCTGCAGAAGAAATCCGAAATTAGTCTTGTGAATTGAGTTTGGGTCGGAATGGTGTCGGGTTCCTTCGGGGTTGCTCGGGATGGGTTTTGTGTATATTCAGAGTCTTGTTGGGAGTGCTTTGAGTCGAGTTTCGGGTCGAGTTTCGAGAATTGGTCGGGTTTCGGTTCCGATTGGGATTGTTTCGGGGGTTCGAGTCTGTTGTGGGTCGTGTCCTGATTGGGTTTTCGGGGTTCTGTTGGGGATCGAAATTAAGTCCGAGTCGGGTTCATGTTCATTATGAGTTGTGATATATGTTCGTGGATTTGTGTTAACGAGTTGGGATCTATGTGATTTCAGGGACGGGTCAGCGAGCCGAGCCGAGTCAGAGATTCCGGGATTAGTGGATCGACCAGGTGAGTACCCGAGTTCTTTTTCAAACCCGGGACCGTTTTACGAGTCATAATTGTGTAGCTAGCTTCGTGTATGTGTATATTGTGTATTGTGAATGAGACAGGGACGTGGGCACCAGGTATGAATCTATTTCCCACATATGTGATATATGTGTGCATGAGATGAGATCCAGTCCGGGGGTCCGTGATGAGTTCCATACGGACGGTGATTCGCGATGTGAGATCGCGTGGGTTGACTGTCCCTAACAGTCCTTGGAGCGTGTATACACGGCAGGGCCTGTAGCCGGTTCGCGCTCGTGCTACAGGGTTGTGGCTAACCACCGGTGCGCACGGTCGTTAGCTGGGGAGGAGTCCCCTTCAGTGATATTGTGTGCAGGGCTTCGGATCTCATGCTGAGTGTTCATTCCTGCTTTATACTGATGATTGCCAGAGACAGAGATTGAGCTTGTGTTGTGTGTATGTGCTACGTGTTCGCATGCTATGTGTTTACTGTGCAGAGTCTAACCCTCGAGTACTCACGAGCTTCCGAGCTTACGTATTCGAGTCCATCATGTTCAGGGTATCAGTGGCGGAATTAGTAGCTGTGCTTGTAGATCTGGGAGCAGGGATTATCTGGAAGGCTTTGTGCTAGTTTCGTGTAGCGATCTGTACAGTTCAGCTTATGTGATTAGTGGATTATATGTTAACAGTGTTTATGTAAAAGTTTGAAATTATCAGTGAATTCTGTTTATCCTGTGACATGTGTTTAATAGAGCATTGCGATGCTGCCACCTGTGTATTGTAATGACGTGGCATTTCCGGGATCGGGGAGGGTGTTACATATACTAATTTTATAAAAGAAAATATTGTTTTGACCTTTCATTTCGTTACATAAAAACCCCAAAAAATTTTGCTTTATTTTTTGTTTGTATATCGATCGAAAATATTGGATATTTGTGTATACTCATATTTTGAAGGAAAAAAATGATTGAGAGACTTAATCGAAAAAAACGTGAATTTAAATCGGTTAAGCGATTTATCAGGCAAAAAAAATTAATGTGCGACTTAATCGGAAAAACGTGTAGTTTATTGGTTTTTTGTGAAACTTTTCGTTATATATTTTGCTTAAAATATATAACTAATAGATACATATTAATATAATGAAATAATTTAATCAAACCCATAAAATTAAAAATGCATAAATATCTTTATAATTAAACGTAAGATAAATAATTTATTAAATGAATTAAATATATAATAGAAACGTGAAATAAAGAAATTTTAATGTATAAATATTTCAATTAAATTAATATATTAATTAATAAAATTGTGACATATTATATATACATACAATTATGTAATCTTCTACCCCAATGAAAGTTTCCCACTTGGCCAACCATGGTTGGTTGGGTTTTCTTTTTTTTTTTTTTTTTTTAAATTTTGAACTTTTCCTTTTTTCTTTAATTTTAATTTTGGTTTTTATTTTTAATTTTAAAATTTTCATATTCTTTTTATTCGTTTTTTTATTTTGGTTTTTTTTTTAATTTTAAAATTTTCATATATATTTTTTTTAATTTTAAACTTTTTATAATACACCTTCATCTTTGTGTTATCTTTTATTTAACGCATTTATTTTAACAAATTTTTGTTTAGTCCTCTTTTAACATTTATTATTACAATATTTTATTACACATTTAAAAATATGATTTTAATTATACATATGTTTGAAGTTATCTTTTGAATTTATTATGTTATGTTTAATTGTATGAAAAAGACCTTATTAATTTAAATTAACGATACAAAATTTTAATGCAATTGTTTTATAAATAAAAAATGGAACTATTTAGTATTAAATTTTTTTTTTTGTAAATATGATCATGTATAACATTGAACGTTCAAACAATTCAAACAAATAGTGAAATTGGAAAGCTGATATTTCAAAAACCAATACAAATGATATTGTCTTATGATCGATTTTCTAGATTTTGCAATGCTAAAATTACAAACAATGTTTTATTAAATCGGATCGGAGTATAATTAACTAATTAAATATTTATAACCATAATATGGAATTTTAACATTGAATCGTTGTTGGTTTTCCAACCAAATCGAAAAAATTTATAACAGTTGGGTTCAACCAACCACGTTTTTTGTTAATTTTAAATTTAGAATTTTCATAACACACCATTGTCTTAGTGTTATCTTTTATTTAGCCATTTTATTTTAATAAATTTTCGTTTAGTACTCTTTTAAGATTTATTATTCAACATTTTCTTACACACTCAAAATTGTGATTTTAATTGTACTTATGTTTGGAGTTGTCTTTTGAAACTACTATGTTTTATTTAATTGTATGGAAAGACTTTATTATTAAAATGCACGATACAAATTCTAATGCAATTGTTTTATAATTAAAATGTAACTATATAATATTTATATTTTTTTATTAAATATGATCATGTATAACATTGTACATTACTATTATAATGTTGATAAACCCTAATCGATGTATTAGAGACATTACCGTTATAAACTTTTTTGATTTAATCGTAAAACCAACAAATAAAATTGACGATTAAATCTAATTAATGTCAAATTTTCATATTATGGTTATGAATATTTAATTAGTTAATTCTGGTTCCGGTCCGATTTAGTAAGACATTGTTGAAATTTTAGTATTGCAAAATCTAGAAAGTCAATCATAAGAACCAACTAACTGTATCGTTTCTCTTGCTTTTTGAAATATCAGATTTCCAATTTCACTTTTTGTTTGAATTGTTTGAAAAGTATTTTTCATTATTTATTTTTGTAATCAATATTTTAACCCCGCAGCAACGCGCGGATGTCAATAACTCGTTAAATAATAATGATATAATAATAAACATATAAAATTAAAAATAAAAACAATCTACTTTGTTTAGCGACCAAAACTAAAACAATTAAAAAGGACAAAATTGACATTTTAAAAAATTTGAGTAAGTCAATAGAAATTAGGAACTAAAATTGTGACGAGTTTTTAAATTAATAACTATGCATGAAACTAATATTCATAATTTATGTAATTTACCTTCATATTAAAAAAAGACAAATTAATTTATGATTCATTACGCAGCGCTGTAATTGTATGAACAAAAATTTAAGGGATAATTACTAAAATAGTCAAATCTCACACATTTATTCACTTTTTAGCCACTTTATATACATTTTACCAAAATAGCCACACTTTACGTTACTACATTTACGTGATAGCCACAACTTAATGTTATTAATGATATAAAATTAAACAATGTTGCTATAAATGCTAAAAAATAAAAAAATTATTGTCATTTTTAGTAATTGTCACTTTTTAATATTATTTCAATTTATGCATAATATATATTTATATATTTAATAATTATACTTTCATCTCTCTCCAAATTATTAATTTGGTTAGTTTGACTGATCTCGTAATTAGAGCAACTATATGAGCTGAGCATGACGATAATGAAAGTTTGAAAATGTAGACATACACATTTGTGAGAGTTCTTGATTTTGTTTTGATTATAAATTTCAACTTTTTGACCATTTTCTGTTGCAGTTTCGTTTTTGATTTAGAATTCTGTTACAATTTTAGTGATTGTGTAATAAAGTACTCGGAGGTATTTTAGTATGATTCCTTAACAGTTTTTTTGGCTTTAGTTTGAACTAGAACAAGTACAGATGTTAGAGTGTACACTCGTATAAATTTGACCAAACTCAAGACCCGAACATTAAAGCATAGATCAAAGGGGCTACGCCTCCTTACGGAGTCCTAGGGACAGTGCCCCTCGCAGGGCGGAAATTACTTGTATGATATAGGGATAATTGCGCAAAAAACCTCAAACTTGTCAGTATTTTGTGATTAAAACCACAAATCATTTTTCGTTGCATAAAAAACCCCGAACTAACTAAAAATTAGTAAATCAAGGTTTTATCAATTGATAACCGGTTGAAACCGATTATTAATCCTACGTGGACCGGTAAATGACCTACGTGATATAAATTTTAATTGTTAAAACCGTTTTCCAAGTATTACACATCATTTAAACCCTCGTTGATGATGTAATCCCTTTTAAAAATTACAATTAAAAATTATCAACGGGTGTTTAAGTGATGTGTAACCGGTTTCCATAATTAAAATTTATTCCACGTAGGTTATTTACCGGTCCAGGTAGGATTAATAACCAGTTTCAACCGGTTACCCATTGATAAAACCTTGATTTACTGATTTTTAGTTAGTTCGGGGTTTTTTATGCAACGAAAAATGATTTGGAGTTTTAATCACAAAAAACTGACAAGTTATGGGTTTTTTGCGCAATTATCCCTATAATAAATCTAGAGGGAAAGAATTAGAATTGGGGGAGAATGGGAGATTATTAGCCTAATTCTGATTAGTCAAGGTTTGACTGAGCATTTTGGTAGTTAGCAAATAAATCATGTTATTGTTTTCACTAGACCTGACAATTCGTGTATTTGTGTCGTTTTCACGTGTCAGACCCGAATTTGACATGATATGAATACACGAATGACAATAAGTATTATCTCAATTTCTAAGATGTATTCGTGTCGTGTATTCATGTCGTGTCGTGTCTCTCACAAACTCGTGTATTCGTCTCTCCAATTGTCAGGTCTAGTTTTCACCAGCCAGGACTTTAGGTGGGTTATTTTATTTCCTTTACAAGTAGTACGTAGCTTTTGTAATATCGAGTTTTAATCTACGCGTGTTTGGCAGTCAAAATAAAGTAATAAGAAAATCTAAGTTATACTAAATAAAAGTTGATACTATTAATTTACAAAATACATAAGTTGATATTATGAATAAAAAATAAATAAATAAATAATGTTGCTATTTTTGTTATAAAAAAAATTGTTGCCAATTTTAATAATTGGTCCTTTTTAATATTATTTCAATTTATGCATGGTATATTTTTATACATTTAGGTAGGGTGGCAAATTTGACCCAATGAGCCAAACGGGCAGGATTGTTAAATTGACACATCGTAAAAAACTAAGATATAACATAATTTTTTTAAAAGAAAAATTTATAAAACGGTGTATTAAACAAATTGTTTTTTGAAAAAAATTTCAAAATTATGTAATATTTATTACTTTTGGTCATCAACTCGTTTACCCCTTTGTTTGAACGGACCGAAATTGCTACCACTACATTAATAACTAGTTTATTACCAGTATAATACATGGGTATGTTTAAAAGATATTTATTGTTTAAGTTTATTATGAAAAAACCAAAATGTTTTCATGGTTTTTGCGTTTTCGTCGCTCAATGTTATTTTTTTCTTAAAAAATCCTTAAGTTAATTTTTTTTTTAAAGTTTACTATTAGAGCCCAGTTTTAATTAGTAAACCGGATTTTTAAAAATGGTTTATTATGAAAAAAAAAACCAACATGTTTTCACGTTTTTTTGCGTTTTCGTCCCTCCATGTTATTTTTTTCCATAAATAAAACCTCAAGTTAATTATTTCTTTTCGGTTTAGTAAAATTTGGACATTAGACCCGGTTATAATTTGTGAACCGGGTTTTTAAAAACTGAAAAACCGGGTTTTAATGTCCAAATTTCATTAAACCAAAAAGGAAAAAAAATTAACTTGAGGACTTTTATGGAAAAAAAAATAACATAGATGGACGAAAACACAAAAAACATGAAAACATGTTAGTTTGTTTCATAATAAATCCATTTAAAAACTGAAAAATCGGGTCACTAAACTAAAAAGAAAAAAATAATTTGAGAACTTTTATGGAATAAAATAACATGGAGGGACGAAAACGCAAAAAACGTAAACACATGTTAATATTTTAATAAACCCTTATTGTTTTTAAAATAAATGTAATCATAAAATTATATTATAATGCATATAATAATAACAATAAATACTAAGCTTGAATAGACGAAACATTCAAACTACATTGATTATAATACTAAAAAACATGATATGAAAACAAATAAAATTAACATTGGAAAATTTTTATTTGTTATGTTATTATCACCCCATATGATATTAAGTTATTAACAAAACCAATACATGATAATTTTTTATGTTATTATTTTTGAAAAATTACATAAAATATATAATTATTATCACTATAAAGTTTACGTTTTAAATCAATATGAGATGACAATTTTTATTTACAAAATGTTAATAATGAGTCTTCGATCTATAAATTTTGTTAAGATAATAATTAATATAGGATAGATTTATGCATGATTTAATAAAAAAAAAATTTTTGAATGTGTGAATATATTTTAAACCATAACTTAGATTATAATTGACAAAGTTTTATTTAATTCATAATGTTAGTTGTATTTTGACATATTATTTAATATTCAAAAATTAACCTAATTCAAAAGAAATCATTTTGAACTAAATTATGAGTTAAATCGGAAAAGTCATTAATGTTATTTGGCCAAATTTCTTTTTAGTGATTTTTATGATGGTTAAATTTAGGGTTTATTATGAAAAAAAACCAACATGTTTTTTGCGTTTTCGTCCTTCCATGTTATTTTTTTCCATAAAAGTCCTCAAGTTATTCTTCTTTTTTTTGGTGTAGTGAAATTTGGACATTAGAACCCGGTTTTTCAGGTTTTGAAAACCCAGTTCACAAATTATAACCGGGATCTAATGTCCAAATTTCACTAAACCAATAAGAAAATAATAACTTAAGGTTTTTTATGGAAAAAAATAACATGGAGGAACGAAAACGCAAAAAAACGTGATAACATGTTAGTTTTTTTCATAATAAACCCTTAAATTTATATAGTAATTAAATGTAATTGTTTACAAATAAATTTAAAAAATTAGAATATATACATATACATATGTATATATATACATACATATGTATATATACACATACATATGTGTGTGTGTGTGTGTGTGTGTGTATATATATATATATATATATATATATATATATATATATATATATGAGAGAGAATATGGTTTGAGAGATCCACTACAAGAAGATTTGGTAAGAGTAAGGACAAAAGTACTCTTCATAAGTCAAAATGTCCTCACTAAAGATCTACAGTGAGGATATATATACTCACCATAGTTTCCCCACTAAAGGCTCGTCCATATATGTCTATAGTGAGTACGGTAAACTAGTAGAAACTAAATGAAAAAGAAATTAATATTAGATATGGTGATAATATGTCCTCACTATTTCGTACGTATTATATTAATCAGGATATAATTCAATATAGTGAGAAAATATCCTTACTATAGATGATTATATTCTAATTAATATAATTAACTATGGTGAGGACATGTCCTTACCTTAGGTAATTATATTCTAATTAATATACAAAATTAAAGATTAATTTTAATACTTATTTGTATGTTTATTATTATTTTATTATATTACATTTCTATTATTGTTATTTGTTTTCATTTATTATTATTTTACTCTATTGAAATAATAATAATAACACAAAACAATAAATTTTATCATTGATTTAATTAAAATAAATACTCAATATTTCAAAATAAAAAATCCTAAAATGATTAAATAATTAAGATGTTTAATTTTTCAAAAGTTGTTTTAAAATCTTTTTAAATGACATATTAATTGTTTAACTGATATAAGTGATAATTAGTCAACATAATCATCAAAAAAGTGTGTTTTATTCATCGATTTTATTATCTTAACATTTGAAGGTTTTAAAAACTAAATGTTGAAGTTTTTAATTTAAAATTTGACTAATTAAATAAAACTTGGTTACTTAGTTAACCGAATAACCGAACCAAAAAATCGATTAACCGATTGTCGGTTAGCTGGTCTTTTAAGTTTAGGTTCACGAAATTCTCGAACCACTATATATGTGGTTAACCATCTGGCATGCGATTTCAGTTAGGTTAACCATCCATGAACACCACTATGTCAAAGAACATGAACACTTTTAACTCAAATTTAAGTCATCAAGAACACATGTCTAAAGATATCATCAAGAACGACAAAAACTTAATATGAATATCATCAAGAACATACATTCAAACACACAACACCTATTGGACCAACACCATGAGATTCAACCACATTCAAACACATGTTTTGATAACGTTTATCAAATCAACATTCTGGAATACATTCACAAAAAATTATATCTAAAAATCCAAATCGATTTTAGACCCAGATTTGTGAAGTTTACATACTGACAATGATGGAAAAACCAAACCCTAAAAATTATATGTACTTAGAGGAAGAACACATACAACACTGAAAATAGAATTGATAAAGGATGACTAGTTTTTGTTAGCTAGATCGATTTTTATAACACATACATCTAACCAGAAAATCGTTTAGGGCTCGAACCAGGTAGAATGGGGCTAGTTTCTGTATTTATTTGTCCTTATTCTCCAGCAGCAGCAAGGTGGGCTCATTGATGACAGTTACTATCGATTGTGGAAAAAATACGTCTTAGAGGTTGAAATCGACCACCTCACCTTCAATTTGTGCTAGCAGAAAAAACCCTTTGGTGTCTTCTGGTTATGAACGGAAAAGGGAAATCAACATATGTGAGCACAATGTTAGATTAGGGCTCAGTGGTGAGATAGAGATAGTGGTGGATGAAAATAGAGCAGACGGTGAATATATGTTCAAATTTGGAGTCGTTAACGCCTTAAAGGTGATAGTACAGTGGTTTGGATGAATTGTCGCCTTGTTGCAGCCCGAAGGTCGCATTCTCTTTGTCGGAGTTGATGCGATGGTCTCCATCTGCTTTGTCTTTCTCTCTAAATGTTTTCCTCTTTCTGTAGAAGGATAGAAGGTAATTTGGGAACTGGTGTCACCTAATCGGGTACACACCTAAATTTGCATTAAAATGATGGGTTAAAGTTAGTAAGATACAATTAAGGGTTCATTGCCTAAAATAACTAACTTTATTTTTTTTTATTGTTTAAGGTAACGAAGTTTGTTTGAAATAGAATAAATGGTCAAAGTTTTTTTTATCAATTAAGGTAACCAAGTTTATCTGCAATAAAAAAAGGATCAAACGTTCACATTTTAATAATTTAAGGTAACCAGCTTTATATATTATTTTATCATTTAAGGTAAATGATTACATCTATATTTATATATATTAATAAAGCAAAATAATTCATGCCAAGTGTGATTTCCTTAGCTCTTCTGATTTATGTTTTCCCGTCCATTTTGCCTAATATAACTCTCTCAATTAAATAATATAATTGACTTAAAAAGAAATTAAATGATTACTAAGTTAATTAAGTACTACCTAATTTATACTATAAATAAAAAAACATTCTTTTTAAATGATTTAAATAACTTCCAAATTTTAACTCCTAATTTTAGTTAACTATGCATTGATTTATATATTTAAAAAGTAAAAGTAATGCAATATTGGTAATCGAATGTTTATTAATTTTTTTAAATTTTAAAAATTTTAAATTCTGTTCTATTTAAAAATAAAATTTTAAACTTTTATTTATGCATAGAAATATAAAAATAATATTTTTTAAAAAAAAAATGAATACTATTCATACATATTCAAAAATAAGAAAATTTTTTTAAACAACAAACCTTTTAGTTTTGATGGTTTTTCTTTTATTTTGTGTGAGAATCCAAAATTTTTTAAAAAGCTATAATCAGGATCCTCACGAGAAATAGACCCACAATTTGTTTAGTTTTGAAGAGAATTTTATTTATTTTCGACGGAAATATGAAAAACCTATGGTGAAAACATGTCCTCTTTAACACTTTGGTCAAAGAAAAAAAATCAACAACTTCAAATGTTTTAATGTTAATGAGAAAAAAATTTATTAAATTAAAATTAAATATCTATGAGGAGGACGTGTCCTCACGAAAAATAGACCCACAATTATTCTAGTTTTGGTGGGAAATTGATTTATTTTGTCGGAAATATGAAAAAGCTATGGTAATGACATGTCCTCTCCAATACTTGGGTCAAAGAAGAAAAATCAACAACTTATTTTTTAGTTTATGTGGAAAGAAAAATCTATAAATTAACTTTAAAATATATATGGAGAGGATATGTCCTCACGAAAAATAGACCCGCAATTATTTTAGTTTTCGAGGGAATTTGATTTATTTATGGTGAAAATATGAAAAATCTATCATTTTGGTCAAAGAAAAAAATCAACCACTTAAAATTGTTTTAATTTTGATGTGGAAAAAAAAAATCATAAGTTAAAATTAAAATATATATGGGGAGGACATCCTCACGAAAAATAGACTCGTAAGTATTTTAGTTTTGGGGGAATTTGATTACTTTTGACGGAAATATGAAAAGTCTTTGGTAAGGACATTCCTCTCCAACTCTTGTGTCAAACAAAAAAAACCAACAACTTAGAAATGTTTTAATTTTGATGTGAAAAGAAAATGCCTAATTGCTATAAATAGTAACAACTTTATGCTTATTTAGCATTTATAATAACATTATTTATTTTTCATCATTAATTATATCACATTCTATATTTTCTATCATTTATAGCAAAAGTTGAAAAAATTGTTACTATAAGTGATAAAAAAAAAAAAACAAAAGTTAATGTTATTTATGATTTAAAATACAGAAGTTGATGCTATAAAATATAAAAATACAAAAGTTGATATTATTAATAATAAAAAATAAATAATTTCCTATAAATGATAAAAAGATAAAAAAATTATTACTATTTTTAGCAATTAACCCAAAAGAAAATTCAAAAATTAAAATTAAAATATCTATAGGGAGGATATGTCCTCACCATAGACTAAGGCAAAGATAATATAATCAGAAGTTATATAGTTTTGTCTTTTGGTGAGATACAGTGAGGACATTTTGTCCTTACTACAAATCTTTGTCGGGTGTTTTTCTTGTAGTGAGAGTACCATAGCGCAACAGAATGTACCACATTTAAAAAAAAAATTAATTTTTTTCTCATAAATATGTTTTAATTAACATTATAAAAATAATATGTAAATTTTAAATACATTCACATCTCCTAGCTTCTAAAAAATGATGTGAACGTGCACTTAAATACAATTGAATATATGTGAACGTGCATTTACGTTATGCGTGATTTCATGTACTTAGAGTGTTCGAATTTGCTTGGAACTTATATATCATCTGTGTAATGTTAATTAAAACATGTTTATGATAAAAAGTTTTTAAAAAATAATTTTAAGAGTGGTACATTCGGGTACGCTGTGTAATTGGTGGTATATATATATATATATACACACATGTTTACACACACACACACACACACACACACACACATATATATATATATATGTATATATATATATATATATATATATATATATATATATATATATATATATATATATATATATATATATATATATATATATATATATATATATATATATATATATATATATATATATTATGTGTGTGTATATGTAACGCCCGCTAATTTTGAGGTAATTCATTTAATTTTAGTCGTTTAATTCAAATGTTAACTCAAGAAAATATGATTTAAATCATCATCATATTCTTGATTTATATACACACACATACTTATAAAACTATTAGTTGTATAAATGAATATAGTGTATAGAAATAAAAAATAATAATAATAAGATAAATATATGCACGTATGCATACATGCATCAAAAGCATCATCATAATCATCCAACCATTGTTCATATGTTATATATATGAAACTCTGCACTATCTTTTTATCACCACAAAACACACACATACATCGTTGAATATGAACTTCTGGCTGGAAAATTAAAGTTGGATCAACAACAATCATCATCATCATCCTTATTATTGAGGTAATACCCTAAAATTTCATTTATCTCATTCTTTTTCTTCTTATATGATGAAAGAATGTTTGATCCATGAAATGAAATTTATATTAGTGTATAATTTAATAAAAAACTTGATAATACATTGTGAATCTGAAAATAAATGGTTAATATAACCATATTCTTCATTTTTTTTAATGCTTAAAAAGCTTCAAAGAGCATCAATGGTGAGTTTCATGATATAACTTTTGAATCCGAAAATTTATGTAGAAAAGCTTAAAATATGAATACAATCAAGTTTTGAATGGTATTTTGGGGTTTAATTTCGGATTTGACATCAATAGAATGGTTTCAAAGATTTTGGAGTTTGAGAGAAATCTAGGAAATAGAGGTTTGATTGGAATGGGAATGTGTGTCATTAAAAGAAATCGGCCAGCAAATGGTTAGCCGGAGCAGGCGGCGGCACCGTCGCTGCTCGGCGACTGGCTGTCGACGGCAAGCAGCAGCCATGGCTGCGGTTGCTCTGCCCCTCTGCCTGATCCCTATTCCTCTGCTGGTTTCGTTTCTGGCTTCATCGAGAACAGAATAGGAGACGTGTGTGTGTGTGTGAGCGGAACCATGGTGGCCGGTGCCGGCAAATCCCTAACCGGCGCTGTGTGCTCTTCCCTTCCTTCTCTGTTTGCGACTGAGAGAGAACAAGCAGCAGGGACCATTTGTTTTTTTTGTTTTTCTCTTTTTCCTTGACCGGTTTGGTCTTTTGTGTGCATTAGGTTAGTTTTTTTTTTTTTTAAATTTAGGCGGAATCTTAATCTTTTCTCTTCTCTTGATTAGGGATGGCAATGGATCGGATATGGATCGGATGAAGTCATATCCATATCCATATCCATTAAGTTTTTCATCATCCACATCCATATCCATATTCATTCAAATTAATTTCATCCATCCATATCCATATCCACTGGATGAAACGGGTAAGTGGATGTCCGTTGGATATTAAAAAAAAAAAAAACTCTTTTTAAATTATCATAGTGCATTGTTTTAACAATTATCATTACTCGCAATACATAGTTTGATTTAAGTATAAGAGTAATCCAAATATACTTTAAAACAAATACAAACAAAACATAAAATTTTTGTAAATATCATAACACCAATTATTAGGTTTTTGAATAGAGACCACTTTAGAAATCAAAGGGTAAATTGTTCAAACTAAATTTTTTTTTGAACAGCAGATATTAGTGGTTAGTTATTAGCATCAATAGAACTTGGAATTTTAGAGTTATAATGTCTAATGGAGTTTATCAAGAAAAAGAATAGTTAAATAGAAGATTAGATTAAGCTAATGGTATGGGCTTTGGTCTTTGGCTCATTTTCTTACCATAAATAAATAATGTTTCGACAAATTAATATGAGTTATTACTTTTTCAAATCTAATTAATTAATTATGAAATAAAAGATTACAAATATGTATATAGATTTATATAATATCATAACATAAAAAATGTAAGAAACTATTAATATCGGGTAAATGGATATTGTCCATGGATGAGAAATCTTCGTCCATATCCTATCCAATATTCATCCATATCCGCTCCATATCCGATATTCTTCCATTTTACTTCGTCCATATCCACCAATGGTGGATTGGATCGGGTGGATGATCATTGGATCGGGTGACGATTGACATCCCTACTCTTGATGGGCTGTTTCTAACATATTTTTTATTTGGGCTAATAAGGAGTTTATTATTAAATAAATAAGGGTTGGGTTTTCTTGTAATATTTTGGTCCAATATAATTGTTGGGCTGAACTTTTATTTGTAGGTTTAAATTTCTAAGATGGACATTGGACATAAATAAATTTAACTAGTTAAGTTGGGCTGAACACTTAATTAACATGGACTTAGTATTTGATTAAATTAAGTGATCCAATAATTTAAATATGTTGTGTTCATTCGGTTGGGTTATTATATGCACATAAATAAATTGGTTTAATCTAAAAGGGATTTGTATTTAATGACTCAATTAATTAATTTAATAGATTAATCTGGACTTATGAATTTTTGTTTGGGTTGAACTTTTCGCTAAATTGAAAAATAGAATCTAAGTTATTAAAAATAAATATTCTATATGTAAAATAATTTAGTAGTTCAAATTAAATTGATGAATTATCCATGCAACCTCAACTTATAATTTTATAAATTTTTGAAGGACTAACAAAAGTTAAATTATAACTTTAATATAATAAATAACGGAGTTAGCAATTATAGCATTGCAGATATTGATAAATAGACAATATATTCTTTTATATCAGGACTCTAGTGATTTAATTGGGAAGTGTGGCTCTCGGTAGTGCTTTCAGTTGATATAGAGTTGTCGGTTGGCGAGTACGGATTTGCGAGCACTGTGAGTAATTGATTTAATTTCATGAATGATCATTTATGATATGTTTGTACTGGTTATCTGTTTCATTTCTTTTACCATGCTTATCCATTTCACTACCATGTAGCCTTTAATACCTGCTGTTCATTTCATTACCATGAGTTGTTACATGATAACCTTTATCCCCCGGTATGCATACTGTGTATTTATGTGATGATTGCATGCCTGTGTGGCTGCATGTTATTTTATACGCTGTAAGTCGGGAGTGCCGCAAGCTGTGTTACTGTGTATGCATTGCTGGGAAGGCCGGATGCTACACAGACAACCTATTCCTGGACGCACTGCTGGGAAGGCCGGGTGCTACACATGTTGACTTTGTGCCGATACTTGTATCATTCATGTTATTCATGTTTATTTGTGCTATTAAATTTGTTACTCGCTAGGCGACGGCTTACCCCGGTTGTGGGGGCAATGTTTCAGGTTTAGCTGATAAGGGGAAAGCACCAGCTTCAGGGTCAAGGGTTTTAGAGCTCGTGGTATCAGATAGACTTCCGCACTTTTTGTTATTATTGCTAAAATTGTAATTGGGATTGGTAGATCCCTAGACTTTCAATTTGGTTGTAATAATTAGATTACTTATTTTAGCGTACTCTGAATGCTATGGTTTAGTTTATTTATGCACTGAATTTGAGGTTTCAACTTAGATAACTTTTGTTATATTGAATTTTGAGGTTTATGTTGCAAAATTATAGTAAAAGCGTTGCGTTATTCAGAAACGGGGCGTTTCAATATATATATACATATGTATATGTATATACATATATATATATATATATGTACGTATACATATATATATATATATATATATATATATATATATATATATATATATATATATATATATATATATATATATGTTCAATTGAGAACTTTTATGCACCGAGGCACTTCTAGGAACCTTTGTGCACCAAATAATCAACAAGGGTGCACTAAGGGTATTTCTGGAATATTGAATGTAAAATTAAATATATGGAATTAATTATAATAGGTAAATTAGAAATAAATAAGGAATAAATATTCAAAAAAAGTAACCACCTCCTCATATCTCTCTCTTTCTTTATTTCTCTCTCTCTCTCTCTCTTCTCTTTCTCTCTCCCCACCGTATCCACCACCACCACCACCACCACCACCATCACCTTTGTTGTAACCACCTCTCCACCGTATCTCTCTTCTCTCTCTCTCTCTCTCCACCGTATGCATCGAGGAACCCCGCCAACCACTGCCGCCGCCGCCACCGCGATGATGATGAACAAGAGATGCAACCGATGATGAACAATACGATGAAACACGAAGAACACGAAGAACGAAGAAGATGATGATGAACACGTTGATGCATCCATTGGAACAATGATGTTGATGATTAACAACGATGCACCATGATGAACACTATGCATAGATGAACGATGATGATAAACGATGAATACGAAGATGATGAACGATGATGATAAACGATGAATATGAAGATGATGATTAACAGTGATGCATCACGAATTGTATAGATTTTGTATAGATAAAATCGATATGCATCACGAATTGAACGATTAATATGAAATGCATCAATATCTCCATCATTCTTTTTGAATTTGTGTGACTTTTGTTAAATTTGGAAGTGATCAATTGAATTTATTTTAACATTTATTATTTAGTTATTTGTTAAAATATTAAATTTAATGAGGTATGCACAATACCCAAAATGCCCTTCCATGTTTTTTTGTAATGCACAAGATGCATAAAATTGTCCAATTATTTACCCTTTTGCCATTTAATCTAATCCATACAATTTTTTGATCTAATGGATGATATAGGTACTTTTGTACCTCGATGCACAAAAGTTCTCAATTGAACCTCCCTATATATATATATATATATATATATATATATATATATATATATATATATATATATATATATATATATATATATATATATATATATATATATATATATATATATATATATATATATATATTTGGGTTCAAATGAGTACCACTAGTTTTGCGGAGTACCGGAGGTACCTCGCTTAAAATCATTTTTTTTGAAATTTTTTTTCATAATCATGTTTAAATTAATAATACAAGACTACTTGTAAAAAATCACACCTAAACACACACTAGAACTATGTGAAACGTGTGTGTTCACATGAAGTGTACTGTTGTGAACGTGTGTTCACAACTAAGCATGTTCACATGAATTTTTTCACGTTCACATGACTTTTAAGATGATAGAAAGTGTAAATGTATATAATTTTTTACGTATAGTCTTATATTATATGTATCTAAATGAATATGAAAAAAAATTTAAAAAAAAAACTTTTTTTCGGAGCAAGTTCACATCTGAAACCCGTGTGTTCACAGGTACTCACGGTACTTTGCATTTTTTAGGTACTCACACGAACCATATTCTATATATATATATATATATATATATATATATATATATATATATATATATATATATATATATATATATATATATATATATATATATAGGGTAGAGATCATTGCAGAACCTTAATTTAGTGCAGAATTATAGAACCAATCTAAACCATTAGATTATGATATAACACTGGGGATAAGATGGTAATTATGCATTTAACATTGAATTAAGAGTAGCATACCAAGTTTGACTGCCCACTTTGACCATTTTTGACTCTTTAGATATCGAAGGTACATGCAGTGTTGAATGTGTGATATAAACTGTAATTCGACATTGAATGATCTCTATAAAATATATTGAATGGAGGTCTAGGTAAAAAAAATTTTTTACGAAAAATAAACACGTAAAATTTTTTCGAAAAAAATATATCATTAATATTCTAATTAAATCAACCAACTTTTGACTACTAATTTTGACCATTATTTTAGTTTTGTTAATTTTGAATGTACATACAGTGTTGCATCGACGTTGGATATACGACATCAAGTGTTCATTCGACATTGAATTATATCGGTCATTCTACATTGCATGGTGGTCTGGTAATATTTTTTTTATGAAAAATAAACACGTAAAATTTTTTCGAAAAAAATATGTCATTACTGTTCTCATTAAATCAACCAACTTTTGACCACTAATTTTGACCATTATTTTGATACTGTTAATTTTGAATGTACATGCAGTGTTGCATCGACGTTTAATTATATCGGTTATGCTACATTGCATCGTGGTCTGGGTAATTTTTTTTTACGAAAAATAAACGCGTAAAATTTTTTCGAAAAAAATATGTCATTACTGTTCTCATTAAATCAACCAACTTTTGACTACTAATTTTGACCATTATTTTGGTTCTGTTAATTTTGAATGTACATGCAGTGTTGCATCGACGTTGAATATACGATATCAAGTGGTCATTCGACATTGAATGATACCGGCCATGCTACATTGCATGGTGGTCTGGGTAATTTTTTTTTACGAAAAATAAACACGTAAAATTTTTTCGAAAAAAATATATCATGACCGGTCTCGTTTTAAAGAGTATAAAATTCTCGTTTTTATGGTATAATTTTTTTGATTTAACAATTAATCATATTAATGTTATTTTAATTTAAAGAAAAATGATATTTATTTTACTAATGCCAATCTTTTTGCTATTTCCAATCTATTCCTTTTTTACCCCTGAAAGAATTAAATAATCACTAATGCCAATCTTTTTTTCACTAATTCCAAACTTTATGGTTTTAATCAAGACCATTAGATTAATCTAATCTATGGACGATATTGGTTCTACGGTTCTACACTAAATTTAGGTTCTGCAATGATCCCATTTATATAATATATATATATATATATATATATATATATATATATATATATATATATATATATATATATATATATATATATATATATCTGTGTGTGTGTGTGTGTGCGCGTGTGTGTGTATGTAAGTGTTTTAAGCGGGATAACAAAAACATGATAAGCAAATGAGACGACACATGACACTGAACCTTTTTTTTATTAATATATATAGATATAGATTATACTTTCATCCCTGTATATAGGGGTGAGCGACGGGTACCATTTCCCGAACCCGAACCGGTACCGAACGTGTACCGCTACCGAACCGGTACCGGTACAGACCGGTACCGAATTAATATATTCGGTTTGGTATTCGGTTTTTAAATTAGCTAAAATTCGGTATTCGGTACTTTCGGTTCGGTATTCGGTTATTAAATTAGCTAAAATTCGGTATTCGGAACCGAACCGGCACCATATAAAATTATACGGTTCGGTATTCGGTTCTTCCAAAACTAATAATTCGGTTTCGGTATTTTCGGGATCGGTACCGGTTCGGTACGGTACCGAGCTCACCCCTACCTGTATATATTAGTAACTTGGTTAGTTTGACTAGTCTCGTAATTAGAGCAACTATATATGTGAGCATCACAATAATGAAAGTTCGAAAATGTAGACATACACATTTGTGAGAGTTCCTGATTTTGTTTTGATTATAAATTTCATCATTCTTGATCGTCTGTTCCAGTTTCATTTTTTATTTAGGATTTTGTTATGATATTATCATATTAGTAATTGTGTATTAAAATAATGGAAGTATTTTAGTATAAACTTTTGACTAAGTTTGACCAAAATTAAAACCCAAATTTTAAAGCCAAGCTTCAAAGGGGCTACCCTAAGGATCATAGGGGTAGCACCCCTAACATGGTCCGACAGAGATTATTGGTATGAAGAATTTTGGAGGGAAAGAATTAGAATTAGGTAGACCTGGCAATTTGGTACACGACACGACAGACACGACACGTATAAGACACGAGTTTTCCGTATATGGGTTATACAAATTCGTGTTTCGAGTAAATTCATGTCAACACGAATTTAAAATTCGTGTTTCGTATCTTATACATGCACTACAAGAAATAAGGTGTTTAGTGACGAAAAAAATTTGATCACTAACAGTGAAAATATGGTCACAGATGACATTTAGTGACCAAATAGGAGTGGTCACCGTTCGTCACTAAGGTCCGTCACTAATTTTTGACAGTGGCAAAATATGAAACTGCAAAATATAGTGGTCACTATGGTTGTGACGACTATTTTTGTCACTGATTTTCGTCACTGAATAATAAATGTCGTCACAAAAGTTGATTAATGACCAACTTTAATCACCAAAAAAGAGGTCACTAATTAGGATTAATTAACTGTTTCCATTAAAGTTCATTAGAGACCAAAATAATGGTCACAACTAGGGGTGAGCGACGGGTACCATTTCCCGAACCCGAACCGGTACCGGTACCGACCGGTACCGAATTAATATATTCGGTTCGGTATTCGGTTTTTAAATTAGCTAAAATTCGGTATTCGGTACTTTCGGTTCGGTATTCGGTTCGGTAATTAGCTAAAATTCGGTATTCGGGACCGAACCGGCACCATATAAAATTATACGGTTCGGTATTCGGTTCTTCCAAAACTAATAATTCGGTTTCGGTATTTTCGGTATCGGTACCGGTTCGGTTCGGTACGGTACCGAGCTCACCCCTAGTCACAACTACTATTAGAGACCAAAAAAAGTGGTCCCTGATCAGAGACCAAAATAATGGTCACTGAACTACTATCAGAGACCAAAAAAAGTGCTCACTGATTAGAGACCAAATAAAAGTGGTCATAATTTACTACTAATAACTAAAAAGAATGGTCTCTATCTTACCAATATTAATCAACAATTAGTCACAAAATCTCTATTAATTTTTAATTTGCAGTAATTAAAAATATACTAATTTATAACAACTAAAATCTAAAATATTAATCTCATTAACATTAGATCATAAATTTACACACATACTAAAAATTACATTAGTTAACATCAGTAAAATCATTTCAATAAAACCGAGAGTAGGGGTGAGCTCGGTACCGTACCGAACCGAACCGGTACCGATCCCGAAAATACCGAAACCGAATTATTAGTTTTGGAAGAACCGAATACCGAACCGTATAATTTTATATGGTGACGGTTCGGTACCGAATACCGAATTTTAGCTAATTTAAGAACCGAATACCGAACCGAAAGTACCGAATACCGAATTTTAGCAAATTTAAAAACCGAATACCGAACCGAATATATTAATTCGGTACCGGTCGGTACCGGTACCGGTTCGGGTTCGGGAAATGGTACCCGTTGCTCACCCCTAACCGAGAGAACTAACAAAGATAAGATTCATTAAGATAATCCAACAAACATAACATTTTCCAAGATAATCCAACAAAAATAACATTCATCAGAATTATCCAACAAAAATAACATTCCTAATGTTTGATGTATTATATTATGACTATCAAAAGCAAAAGCAAATAAGCAATCCAAGTGCGTCAGATCATGTCTATCTTGTATGAAGATCACTGCAAAAATTATAGAAAAATAATCAATGATTAATAAAATAACTATTGGGTAATTATTTTAAAATAATCAATACAAGACATGAACTTACATTCTTTTGAGATTGTAACCTTGATAAATGTAATAGTTCTTCCATCATGAATTCCATGTTTTATTTCATCTGATTATGTTCCTCTTGAAATAAGATTTGTTCTTCCTTAATAATCCGAACTTCTTCCTCTAAAGCCTTTGATCTCTCCTTTTCTAATTCCAACTCTATTCGCAAATTCTCTGTGGCTAAACTCTGTTTGTTTGAAGCAGAACGTCCTCTGACATGTCCTGGAATACGACGTAGCTTTTGCAAACAAATTTCTGCCAGTGAACAAGAAGAAGCAGCCTCCTCCCTCACTAAATCATTCTGTATCAAATTTAATAATAAAATAAGCTAATATTCTTGACATTAACAAAAAGAATCAGCCTCCTATAGTAAAGTGTGTGTGTGTGTCTGTGATCTGTGGGCAGCAGCAAAACAGAGAGTGTGTCTGTGTGTAAGTCTTAATTTCAAGTAACAGCAGCAACAATACATACATATATGCACAAACAAGCGGAGTGTGTGGGTGTGACAGCAACAACAGCCCTCAACAGCAATTAAATTCATTGGTAAGTTTTAACAAGAAATAAAAGGATTCAAGAGATCAAATTCAATGCATTTACGAATTTCTGGTAAGTAACCAAATCTGATTCCAAGGCAATCAAACTTGAGTAAACTAGGTGTAAAAACAAATAACTAAACTATACATCAAATGACATTAGATACTAGATAGTTTCAAGACACAATTTGAAATCACACTTTTAACATTCCTAACCATGAACCCGTATAACTAGTCAAACTTAGTAACTGTCGCATCCACTCATTTACTCTTTTTAGCTTGGCCCAACCCGTCATTTGTTAGATTGAAACAAGTACCTTTGTAACGGAATCAAAGGTTCTATTTACTTTAGAAATTATTGAAGTCCTAAACTATGAATATTTAGTTATGTAACAAATATGCTTCAATTATTTCTTACTTTCTTAGGACTTTCAACGATCAGTTAACTATGAATATTTGGTTATGTAACAAATATGAATATTAGTTTTTTTGTCATATTAGTAACGATCAGTTAACTAAAGTTACTGCCACTACAGTATCATGCCCTTAGGAATCTTATCAAACAACTCAAAGCCTTAATCTCTGCAACTTACGCCGCCAATTGGATTAATCGACTAACTCTATAATGTATATTAAATTTAATTTCAGTTAGTGTAATTATTTATTTTTAAGTAATGGTGTTCACTCTGTGATAATATTACATACATAAACATAAATTGATGTTTATGTTTTTCACACTATAATTAATTAGCTAAGCTGATTTGTGAAAATTGATACCTTAAAACGTCTAATGCTTAAATTTACTTATTTTTTATACTTTCATTTTAAAAATTCGATTAGTGTTCACCCAATTTCTTCATTTCAATGTTGTCCATATGATGATACACTGGTATACACAATACCATGCAGCACCTTGTGCAACACTTTGCTATCATTGGAGCCTAAATTTCTTGACACCACATTTGAAATTGAAATATTAGATTAGATTATCAATATGCCGCTAATTGTACATTTTTCACCAAACACCTATAATTATTTCTTACAGTTAAAAAAAGAATACTAATGGGGTTTAGCACATTTGGTATGAGGGTTAGTTTAGGAGTAGAAGTAGGTTAGTTTGATGTTCAAAAAAAAAATTTAAACAAAAAATGTTGTAAAGTCTCATATTTAATTCGTCAGAGTGCACAAAGAGAGAAGGGATGACATACCTCTTTGGGACAAAGTGTCTAAATGGAACACAATTGCAATAGGCTCTCCAAATATAATGTTGACTTTATTAAGGACCTAAGAATTCCAAATGAAATGTACCTCCATTAATAATACACTAATAGCAGTGGTTATGGGCTGTTATGGTGAAAGCAAATGCAATAATCTAGGCAAATGACCATGGCTTTATAACAGACTGGCCATGGAAACCACTTGGAAGCTATAAGGTACAAACCCTTTCTACTATTTGGTTATTATAAACTTACATTATCTTTCTTTTTCCTATTGTAACAGTCTACTACATTTATTACCTTAATTTTCTTCTAAAATGTGCAAACACAGGGTATTTTGTTAAGTTTCATTGTATCAATACTCATATTGACAAACACATAAATTGATACAATCATCGATTAATTCCATAGGCTATTTTGTTTAAAAGGCTATGTTGTTTAAATTGACAGCATGCAGCCAATTTAGTTTCAATGTGGCTATGTAAAATACAAAGTAGTAGTTTTTTTTTTTTTACTTACATGAACATTGAAACAGGAACACCTGCATCATTTTCAACTAATCATACCTGTTGATTATAATTACACATTACATCTAATGAATTTCATGGATTCCAATGATGTAATAAATTCCATGGATTTCGTTTGTTTGCATTCCCAATTATCCGGTAGTTTCTACAATCATTTTAATCCCATGTATCGATTATAATTACACATTACATCGATTAACAAGAAAATAATTATAATAACATGATTCAGCATACAACTTCATGAAATCGACTGAGTCGATGATTATACCGCTACGAATGTATAAACCATTGAGATGGTTTATACAGATAAGGCCATAGCAAATCTGAATTTAATTTGAATTTCAAAACATATAAGGTCATAGAAAATCACAATCAACATTCAACCAAATTTTAATAGTCAATCAATAAAAATAGAGCATCAACGAAAGCCAATTTTTATTTCATTCAGATTGAGGAACTTACCAGATGTTGATTTCAATCAGAGTATGATTCCATTTAGTTAAACTGAGTGAGCGACCTGCTGCTTTGGTAGAGTGAGCGATTTCGTATGATTCCATTTGGATTCTATTTAAATCAATCATAGGAGTACGATTCCGACATGCTGCTGCTTTCAATTAGAGTGATTTCGTATGAGAGTATGAGTGAGCGCTTTCGTATGCTAAGTGAGCGATTTCGTATGCAGAGTGAGCGATTTCGTACGAGAGTATGAGTGAGCGATTTCTTATGCATAGTGAGCGATTTCGTATGCAGATTGTGTGATTTCGTATGAGTGAGCGTTCTTTGATTTAACCTAATTGGTTATCCAAACAAAATAATTTTGACCCATGACCCATGGGTTATCCGAATTTAATAATGTTTTCAAGTTTGACCAGTAATCCATATATCTTTTAATTACTCTTAATACCAATTACTATTTAATATTTTGATTTGTTAAAATATTTTATTTATATTTTAACACTATATTATATTGTGTACGTCTCTTGATCATATCACTTTATTAATATTTTAATTGTTTTTTATTAATATAACTTTATTAATATTTTTAATTGGCCAATGGAAATTAAATATTTTTTAATTAGTGACCATTTATTTGGTCTCTAAATTCAAATCAGTTCAGTGACCATTATTTCTGGTCACTAACACTTAAATTTGAGATAAATAACATTAATCGGTAAGTTGAATATATTTTTTACTTAGTGACCATTTTATTTGGTCTCTAAATTCAAATCAGTTCAGTGACCATTATTTCTGGTCACTAACACTTAAATATGAGATAATATATTTTTTACTTAGTGACCATTTATTTGGTCTCTAAATTCAAATCAGTTCAGTGACCATTATTTCTGGTCACTAACACTTAAATATGACTTAAATAACATTAATATGACTTAAATAACATTAATCAGTAAATTGAATATATTTCTTACTTAGTGACCATTTTATTTGGTCTCTAAATTCAAATCAGTTCAGTGACCATTATTTCTGGCCACTAACACTTAAATATGAGTTAAATAACATTAACAAGTATGACGAATATATTTTTTACTCAGTGACCATTTAATTTGGTTTCTAAATTCAAATTAGTGACCATTATTTCTGGTCACTGACACTAATTGGTAGTTAAATATAGGTTTACTTAGTGACCACTTTTATTTGGTCATTAATTTTATATTAGTGACCTTATCTTAATGACGACAATATATTCGTCACTAAACTCACGATTAGTGACCAATTTAAAAGTAGTCACTAAAATTCTGGTCACTAAACACCTTTTTTCTTGTAGTGAGGTAAAACACGAATTTACCCGTATAAGCACGTGTAAGACACACATAAATTTCGTGTTACACGATAACACGGATATACACGACATCAGATTCTCACTTAATTAATTATTTTGTAAATTTTTAGAGTTATTATGTTTAAATTTATAACTATATATATTTTGGGTAAATTCGTGTTTTCGTGTGACACGTGTTTTATGTGTGTCGTGTCACGTGTCACACAAATTTTTTGCGTGTCGTGCTCGTGTTTCAGATCGAGACACGTTTTATAATTTGTGTCTGTTTGTGTTTGCCAAATTCGTGTCGTGTAAAATTCATGTCTGACACGCGACACGACACGGATACACGTATTGCCAGGTGTAGAATTAAAGGGACATTATTGGGCTAATTCTTATTAGTCGACGTTTGACCAAGCATTTTTCACCACCATGAAAATGGGATCATGTTACCGTTTTCACCACCATGACCTTTGGTGGTTTCGTTGATTTTTTCTTCAACAACTTTGCATTTAAGTAGGTTATTTTATTTCCTTTACAATTATTACATAGCTTTAGTAATCTCCAGTTTTGATCTAAGCGGATTTGACAATAAAATACCACTAGCAGTTAGGGGTGAGCTCGGCACCGAACCGAACCGGTACCGATCCCGAAAATACCGAAACCGAATTATTAGTTTTGGAAGAACCGAATACCGAACCGTATAATTTTATATGGTGCCGGTTCGGTTCCGAATACCGAATTTTAGCTAATTTAAGAACCGAATACCGAACCGAAAGTACCGAATACCGAATTTTAGCTAATTTAAAAACCGAATACCGAACCGAATATATTAATTCGGTATCGGTCGGTACCGGTACCAGTTCGGTACCGGTTCGGGTTAGAGAAATGGTACCCGTCGCTCACCCCTACTAGCAGTGTACCGGTAGGGGCGGATGTATGATTTTTTTGTTATCGGTATCACTTTTTTAGAGTAAGTTTATTAGTTAGATTTACAAAATATTTTCATAATTTTAATTACATTGGGTTACAAAATTGATATAGATTAATCAGTGAGTAATAAAATTATATTGGTATTGGTATAAATGTTAATAATGATATGCCCTAAAAACAAAATTATATTAAATTAATTTTATCATCGATTTTTCGGTTAACCGCCTGTCACTAAAAACGTGAACCGTAACCGAAACCTAAACCGAAAGATTTTTTCGGTTCAGTTAACCAAACTGAAAATTTTTAGAAAAAACCGGTTCGGTTAACCTCAAAATCGAAACCGTTTGTCGGTTTTTCGTTTCAGTTTTTTGGTTTCGGAATTTTTTGAACACCATAGGTTACGAGATAACGATACTAAACATTTGCTAATATCTAGCTTGAACACTTGACAAAAACAAATTAGAAGATTAAACTTGATTATTAGCAAAATGATATTCACACACCACCTAAGCATTCATAATATCACATATACCCAACTTTAATAATTAATATCACATATATCCCTGTTAAACATCATTAATATCATATATGTCAGGATTTATAACTTATGAAAATTATGAATAACCAAGATTAACTGATTTGAATTTATCAGAGTATAAATCAATAATCTTGCTTTGAATCAAAGTTTAATTAAGAAGTTTGCGGAATAACACTTAATTATTTTGACAAAAACTTTCAGAATCAATAATAGCATAAAACATAAGAAGTAATCAAGACTGTTTGTATTGCTGAATTCAATGATTACAATCACCTCTAATCTGTTTTGATTAGACGAAGAACACAAACTGTTCTTAGGGTTTTACAACCTTAGAGGCTTAAGAAAACTTGAAACAATAAAGCAATTACAGACTCAAAAATATGCAGAAAACTCTTTCTTTATGCGTATATCTTCTATACAATCTTCTGTCTATTTATATTGCTTTATGAACGTGTTTCCTTGAAGGACTATGACTTCTCTGATAGTAGATATGCTGGAATCTTCTTGTAGATATCTTCCCTGAAAATCAGCACATTCTGTTTATGAAACTGTTGAGCAGCTTGAATGACTTGGCAGCATGAACTGAGCAACTTGAGTTATTTTGCTCTGGCAGCTTGAACTTTTATACTGGCAGCTCGAGTTTCTTCAACTAGCAGCATGAACTTTGTACTTACACAGAAAATCTACTAACAGTATGAGAAGTCTAACTAACAGCTTGAGTATACTTGAACTATTTCCCAACAATCTCCCCCTAACTTAAATTCTTTATACAAGACTTTAAGTTCTATACAAATAAGGAAATGAAAAAGTAAACTGTTATTTACAAACCAAGGCTTTCAAAAACTTACAATTGTGCAAGCTTCTGATCTATAGCCTTCAAAAATTCTCTCTTCATCTCTTCTTTATCACAAGATATCCTAACTGATTTTATTTGAAGCAGCATATCTTTTGAAAAATTATAAAACTCGAGATTGAAGAAAATACCAAATCCATCTTTGAATTGAATTCTGTAGATTCTGGATTTGACAAAAATATGTACTTCCTTGATCTGCTTCCCTTTCTTCTCAGCATCTTCCACTTCTTTTCTTGCAAATTCAGCATCAGCAACTGAACTTAGATCTCTGATGAGTTGTTTTACTTGTGGAAGATCAGATCTGACTTGAGAAACAGACCCTATGTGATACATCTTTATTAGTTCATGCCTGGTCAGCTTATGGACCATCTGCCAGAATGTATCATACTCCTCTTCTGGTCCAGATTCTCTCCTTATCACAAACTTGACCCTTATATTTCTTTCATCCAGAGACCTGGCAAACCAGTAGTTGATTTCTGGCTTTGTGAAGTCATGTTGATCAATCAACTTTTCTATTTCCATAGCTTTTTGCAAATGGTGCTGAAAGATCACCCTCTTAACAGATGATGGAACAGAAACAGTAGGTTGATCAGTGGGAGCAGGTGCACTGGCAGCTTCAGTTTGGACTGGTTTTGTTGATGGTTGGACTGATTGGGACGGTTGAACTGTTGGTACTGGCTGAACTTCTGAAGAGACTCTTGTTTTCTTTCTTTTCTCCATTTCTTTATCATGTATTGCCTGCAGCCTCTCAGTAGGCATAGACTGAGCAATTTTCTTTGGAATATCTGCTGCAACGGCAAAATTGATTAAGAATCTTCTATTTTCAGCCTTGGTATGCCCAGTTGGCATTCTCCTCTTCCTTTCACCTTGCTTTACCACAAACCCTCTTAGGTAGTCTCCTAAGGTTTCATCATCTTGCATTGGGGCATGGGTTTGCTGGTCTAAGGCCTGATCTTGTTCTTCTGCTAATTTTCTGGCAATCTCAGCATCAAAGGCAATCTGGGCTTTTCTGGAAGAAAACTTGTGCTTTGGAGACTCAATGAGAATACCCTTGCCCTTATCTTTTGTAGCAGAAGATGTAGGTTGGACTGAACTGGATGGAGCTTGAATGCCTTCTCTTATAACAACTCCAGTTGCTCTTGTAGAAGCAGCTTGAGTTTCTAGGCTAACAGCTTGAGAAGCTGTTGGGACTGCTAGCCTAGAAGATGGAGCTGTTGATGCTGCTTGGACTGTTGGTGTTGGAGCTGCTTGGACTGGTTCAGGAACTTCCTGATTCTCCCCCTTTTTGGAAGCATTGGTTTGGTCAGAAGGACCTACAACCTTTGCCACATGGGTTTGAATCAACTGCTCTAGTTTGATGAGCTTATTTCCACAAAGAGTAAACCCTTTGTGTAGATTAGCCAGTTTCTGATTGTGAGCAGCTTCTGCCTGTTTGAGTGCATGAATTTGTGCCCCCTGTGCAGCAATGATGGACATTTGGTATTCCAACATTGTTACAACAGATTTCAGCTTTGGATCCGTTAAGAGCATCAGTTGCAGGCTAGTCTCAAGATCAGATAACACCAGGGGTGTTTGTGGTCTATCACTGACATTAACACCAGAAGTAGAAACCTTTGGGCCCCTCTTTTCTTGGTACTGGGGACTTCCAGCTCGTGTTTGCACACTTGCTGTTGCCATGGGTGTGGTCTTAGAGATGTTGGCCCTGTCCTGTGCCTCTTGTGCAGAGACATCAGTAGTGCCAGCCACAAAACCCATATGAACAGGCTCAGAAGAGATGTTCACCTCCTGATTGAGGTTGGGAGTGTCCTCAATTGGTTCCCTTTGGATATTCTGTGCAGAAGGATCCTCCTGCACAGGGATATATGGCTCTTGTCTAAGGGAGGAGGAGGAAGGAGCTCCTCGTCCCCTTTTCCTTTTATATAAGTATTGTAGTGGGCGTGTGGGCTGTACAAAAGGATCAGTGGGAATATCTGTATCATGAGGAGTGGGTTGGGGTCCTGGGGTTGAAGCAGTAATGTTAGGCTGTGTCTGCTCAGGCCCCTCTCCTCTGTTTCTTGTGATGATGTTCATCATTGCAGAGGGCAATGGAGCATCAATGCTAACAAAATTGGCACTTGGCTTTATCAGCCTTTTGATTGAAGATAGTGAGTGCCTATGGGAAACATATATCCTCTTATGTAAATTTGAAGCAGTGCAGGTGTGTGCAATTATTTTTGCCAAAAATCGAGGATACATCAAAAATTTCCCATGCTTCAAGGAATGATGCCTTAACATTCCTTGAAAGATCATATTTGAAAAATTGAACTGTTGGCCAGTAGAAAAGCACACTAAGGCAGTGGCAATATTTGAAGAAAATTCGGACCAACCAGTTCTTTTGGGGCTTAAACATTGCTGAATAATATGCACAAGGTATTTCCATTTAGGAGAAAAGTGTGCTTTCAAGAAAGTAAAAGAATCAGCAGGGCCCCTATATCCGATATTTTGAAGACCAAAGTGTAAAGCAGTAAGAGATAGGTCTTTTATACCTGTGGCATCTTGAAGATGCAGATGATGTCTGATGGACTCCTCGGTGATATTGATGGTAGTACCATCGATTTTGGAAGTCAGGGTAGGCACTCCATTGATGGTTTGAACATAGGCATGATTCCAGAATTGCTCAATATGAGATATGTATATAGTGGGGTTGATATTGAGGGCATAGTGGATATGGGAGTGCCTGAGGAAGTCCATCATCTCATGGAACGGTTCAAGGTCAGTGTGTTTCAGGGTGTATGGGAGGCAGTTGTGTTCTTTTACGAACTCCATTGATCAAGAAACAACGGTTTAGGGTTTAGGGTTTGAAGAGAATGTGTGTATCGTTCAGAGAGAAAGCAGAAGGCCGTGGAAGAAGAATATGTAACTGGTAGTTACAACTGAACGAAACTGGGACCGTTAAAGGTTTCGAAAAGGTTAGGTCCCGCGCACACATTTGAAAAATTACCTAAATACCCTGCACACTTTGACAGATCAAGTGAAAATAACTAGCAGTCCGAGAAAATGAACTAGCAGCATGAGAAAAGACTCATGCTGTTAGTGTAAAATTGTGCAACTTTTCAATAGAACAGTGTCTCCCCCTTAAATTAGCATATTGAGTTGATAATAATAGAAACCAATTAATCCATGTTTACCATACCAATGTTTGATATTAGGAAAGTGAACCTTCCTACATCAAAAGGTTTTGTAAATAGATCAGCTAGCTGATCATCTGTATGTATTTTGGTAACTTGGATTAACTTATTTTCATTACTATCTCTGATGAAGTGAAATCTGATTTCTATATGCTTGGTTTTTGGGAATTTCACTGGGTTTTGCACAATGCTAATGGCACTTGAATTGTCAATATAAATAGGAGTGGATAAGAAATTCATACCATAGTCTCTTAGCTGATTTTGAATCCACATTACCTGGGAGCAGCAGCTTGCAGCTGCTACGTATTCTGCTTCAGTGGATGATGTGGAGACAGTTGTTTGTTTCTTGCATTGCCAAGAGACCAGTCTTGCTCCTAAGTATTGACATCCACCAGTTGTGGATTTTCTGTCAATGTTGCAACCACCATAGTCACTGTCAGAATAGGCGGTTAGTTCAAAAGGAGAGTCTTTGGGATACCATAGGCCTAAATGTGGTTGGCCTTTAAGGTATCTGAAGATTCTCTTAACAGCAACCAAGTGAGAATCCTTTGGTGAACATTGAAACCTGGCACACACACAGACAGCAAACATTATATCAGGTCTAGAAGATGTTAGATACATGAGAGATCCTATAAGGGATCTGTATAGATGAATGTCCACATCTATGCCATCTTTGTCTGTATGGAGCTGTTTATGAGGATCCATTGGAGTGCTTGCAACCTTTGTGTCTTGATAGCCAAACTTTTCCAGTATGTCTTTGACATACTTTGATTGACTTATGAATAGACCAGTAGGCTTCTGTTTGACCTGCAGCCCTAGAAAGAATGTGAGTTCCCCCATTGAACTCATTTGAAACTTTTTGTGCATTAGGGCCTCAAAATCTTTGCACAACTTATCATTAGTTGAGCCAAAAATGATGTCATCAACATAGATCTGGACAAGAAGAATCTCAGCTTTGATGGATTTAGTGAAAAGTGTTTTGTCCAGAGTGCCTCTCTTGAATCCATTCTGTAGAAGATATGATGACAGTGTGTCATACCATGCTCTGGGGGCTTGGTGAAGACCATAGAGAGCTTTGTCTAGCTTGTACACCCTGTCTGGATACTTGTAGTCTTCAAAACCAGGAGGTTGACACACATACACTTCCTCTTCAATTGTCCCATACAAGAAAGCAGACTTAACATCCATTTGATACACTTTAAAGCCTTTGAAACTTGCATATGCTAGAAATAGTCTGATGGCTTCAATTCTTGCTACTGGAGCAAAAACATCATCATAATCTATTCCCTCTTCTTGAGTGTACCCTTGTGCTACTAGTCTTGCTTTGTTCTTGATGACTATCCCTCTCTCATCCTTCTTGTTTCTGAACACCCATCTTGTACCTATTGCTCTCTTACCTTTAGGAAGATCCACCAGAGTCCATACATTCTGAATTTTAAACTGTAAAAGCTCTTCTTGCATAGCTTCAATCCAGGATGAATCTTTTAGTGCTTCTGATGCCTTTTTAGGTTCTAGTTGAGACATGAAGCAGGCATGTTCAAAAGCAGCTAGGCTGAATTCTGGAACTGCTTGTTCAGCAGCAGCAGTCTCATTGTGAACCATCTTCCTTGTTTGAACAGGAGTGCTTGGATCACCCAGTATTTGATTGAGAGGGTGATACTTATGAACTCTTAGTGTGGGCTCTCTCTCTGTTTGGAAGGACGTTCCAAGGTTTGTGTCATCTCCATCAGAACCAGTGATTGGTTCAGTTTCTGGAACAGCTTGAGTTTCTAGGCTAACAGCTTGAGAAGCTGTTGGGACTGCTAGCCTAGAAACTGGAGCTGTTTCCTTTTGTGTTTGAGCTGTGCTGTCAGGACTTGGGAATGGCACTTCAGTGTCTGGATTTGCATCATGTTGAGTGCTCAGGATCCCTGGAGGATCACATGACAGAAGTGGTAGAGTGGTGAAATCATCCCAACTTGTTGAATCTGCAGCAGTCTGAAACTTTGTGCCAACAGCATGAGAAATTGTATTGGCAGCATGAGAATTTGTGTTAGCAGCTTCAACCCTGTATGCATCAGCTTCTGCAGTAAACTCAGCAAAGCTCAGAGAATTTGTTAGTGAATCTAAATCAAATAACCAATCAGGACCAGTGCCTTTGATGTTAGCAGTATTTTCATTAAATTCAACATTGGCACTTTCTTCAATTGATTTAGACACTCTGTTGTATACTCTATAGGCTTTGCTTTGAGTTGAGTATCCTACAAAAAATCCTTCTTCAGCCTTACTCTCAAACTTCCCTAAGTGAGTCTTAGTGTGAAGAATAGTACATGGGCATCCAAAAGGCTTGAAGAAAGCTATTAGGGGACTTCTGTTGTGGAATAGCTCATAGGGAGTTTTTCCTTGTGATTGAACTACTTGAACCCTATTTAGAACATAACAGGCTGTATTAACAGCTTCTGCCCAGAAAGTCATAGGCAGATTGGAATCAGCTAACATTGTTCTAGCAGCCTCAATTAATGTTCTATTCTTTCTTTCAGCTACACCATTTTGCTGTGGTGTTCTTGGTGCACTATATTGTCTAGCAATACCTTTGGACTCACAGAAACTGTTTAGAATTTGATTTTTAAATTCAGTTCCATTGTCTGATCTTATCACCTTAACTTTGGAATTGGATTGGTTTTCTATCTTAAGGATAAAAGACTTAACAAGCTCAGCAGTTTCATCTTTGGACCTAAGAAAGTAAACCCAAGTAAATCTGGTGAAATCATCAACAATGACTAAACAGTATGCCCTTTTATTCAAACTCAAAACAGATGTTGGACCAAATAAATCCATATGTAACAACTGAAGAACAGATGAGATTGAATTTACTTCTTTGGCCTTATGAGAAGTTTTATGTTGCTTACCTTTAAGGCATGCTACACAATGATCATCACAAATGAACTCCTTTTGTGGTAAACCTCTTACCAGATTCTTTTTAACCAAATCATTCATGGACTTGAAGTTCATGTGACACATCCTTCTATGCCAAAGAGCAGACTCATTTGATGATGCTTTGGATATTAAACAGCTTAAAGTATTTGATTTAGTCAAAAGAGCTGTGTCTATGCAGTAAACATTGTCCTTTCTTGATGTTCTAAGTAAAACAAGATTTTCAGGAATTTTGAAATCCTTTGAAAGAACAATGCACTCAGAATCTGTGAACAGAACAATGTTTTGTTTGTCACAGATTTGAGAGACACTCAATAAATTGTACTTAAGCTGTTCAACATACAAAACATCATGGAATGTCATGTTGCCTGCATTTACAGTACCTTTACCTGTAACCTTACCTCCTTTTGAGTTGCCTCCAAATGCAACAAAACCTCCATCAAATCCTTTGAAATTTGACAAGCGTTCAGAATTGCCTGTCATGTGCCTAGAGCATCCACTGTCCAGATGCCATCTTGTCCTATGAGGAGACCTGTGGTTGCCCTGCACAAATAACAGCTTAGTTAGTAGTGGAGTAAACCCAAACCAAATTGGTTTTGGGTTGGCCTTGTACATTGACATAACTAAAAACTGTTTTTGACTTCTTGTATTTAGTGAGATCTACTGATGGAGTCTTTGGAGAGTATTTAGTGATAATATGAGGTATCCAATTATTTTGATCATCTTTTCTTCTGACAGTCTCAGATGATTCACTAGCAGCTCCAGTTTGATGCCCAGCAGCTTGAGCTGTGTTTGTAGTGCTAACAGTTTCAGTTTTTGCACTAACAGCATCAGATTTTGACTTAGCAGTCTGATCTTTTGTATTAGCAGTTTGAGCAACAGATTTGTCCTTGACACACCATATTTGTTTAAAACTTGATTTAGGCTTTGCCAAAACTTGTTTTTGATGCGTGGACTGTTTTTTATTAACTTTTGAGAATCTGTGATCAACTGTTCTCTTTGGAGCTGCTGTGGAAGTTTTCACTTTTGAGTGCTTTGCCTGTTTAGGATTTGATTTTGTGTGATGCACAGTCTGTTTTGCAACAGCTGGTTTGTAAAAACAATCCTTAGCTAAGTGATTCTTCCTTCCACAGTGAAAGCATCTTTTGACAGTTTGAATTGGAACACCAGACTTTTCTGTCAATTTCTGGTTCTTGTTTCTCTGGTTCCCTCTTACCTGCTGTTGTTTAGGAAACTTTTGAACACCATGCTTTTGGCATGTGCAGATAGAAACAATTTTACCTCTTTTAGTTCCTTTTGATGAAGATGCAGTGTTACAGTTAGAATGTACAGAAACTTGTGGAGTAGCATTGCATACACTCATCTTCTCTTTTCCTTTCTTACTGGGAACTTGGACTTCTATGGGTGCACTCTTTGTGTCACAGTCTTTATTTTGACTCTTATCTTCCTTTGGTTCAGGACTGCTATCAAGGATAGGATCTACAATAGTCATAGACTCATCTAGTGGTTCATTAACAAGTCTATCAGCTACTTCACTCATTGGATGAATGTACTTGTTATTATATGGAGGTGGAGTAGCTCTGTATCCTATTCCTTCTTTGGGATTGACCTGAGATTTGACTCTATCTTTGAATTGAACTTCCATTAGGTGTTCTAGCTTTTGATTTGCTAACTTGAAGTTACCTAAATCTATGTTAACAGATTTCAGTTTCTCATTAGCCTCTAACACCTTCTGTTCAGTTTCTTCTACCTTTTTATTCAGAGATTCTATTTTCTTATTGAGTTCCTTTTTCTCCCATTCATGATAGTTTCTATCATACCCCATTTGAATCTCATTATCCTTATAATCATTGATCTGTTTTTCCAGATCTTCTATGGCTTGCATATATTCATATCTCCTTTCTTCCATCTTAGCTAGAGTTTTGCACATGCTCTCATTATGATCTCTGTACTTTTTAACCATATTTTTGCATGATTGAGAGCAGAGTTTAGAGTTTACCTCAGATGGTAGTTCAGTTGAGGAGACATTTGAGGTTTCTGCCATAAGTGCTTGATTTTGGAATTCTTCCTCTGTCTGATCACTCCAGTCAAACACATTATCTTCTTGAGAGACAAGTGCTGTTGATGAGGAAGCTTGGATGGGCTGTGAAGTCCTTGATGGCTGTTGACCTTGAGATCTACATTCTCTGGCAAAGTGACCAAGCTTATGGCATTTATAGCATTCCACTTTTGATTTATCAAAAGATGGTTTGCCTTCTGTTTTGGCTTGAAAGTTGGTCCTTCCAGTTCTTTTCAGGAATCTTTTGGCTCTCATGGTCAGCATTGCATGTTGCCACTTTAAATCCATCTCTTCAAGATCATCAGGATGGATTTGTTCCAAGTCTTCAACATTTAGAGCAAATAATCCATCATTGGCAACAAAAGCTTCATAATGAGTTTCAGCAGAATTGCCATCACCACCTGAAAAAGAATCACAGTTATTAGATTTTTCAGAGGACAGAAGAGCAGTGTTGTGATTATAAGAAAAGGATTTCTTTTTAGCATCAATTTCAGTCTCAAACACTCTTAGACTGTTATACAGATCATCCAATTCTATCTCATCAAGTGTGTCTTTTGTTCTCCACTGTGCAGCATAGACTGTCCATTCTTCTCCAAGAGATCTGAGAAACTTTCTGTTGACTTCATCTTGATCCAGATTGACCTTTGCACTTTCCAGTTCACTTATCAGTTTGTTGAATCTGTCAAAGATTTGAGTGAGGTTTTCATTCTTGCCACCAGAAAAGTTTTCATACTGCTGCTTCAAGAGGTCTTTTTGATTTCTCTTGGTACTTGCATTACCAGCAAACCTCTTTTCTAAGGCATTCCAAAGAGAGTGAGCAGTATAAAACTTTTTGAACTGATGTTGATAAGCATTAGGAATGGCTATTTGTAATAATGTGAGTGCTTTCACTTCATTCATTCTAGCCTTCCTTTCAAGTTCAGTTTTTGGAGGAGTTTTTACTGGTTTTCCCTCAGCATCAAGTTCTGGATCAACTGCAGGAGGAAATTCAACAGCTTCCCATATGGCATAATCAATGAATTGAATATGCTGTTGAATCCTGAGTTTCCACATCTCAAACTCAGTGGGCTTGAGCATAGGCACTTTGAGTCCTTGCCCAGATCCACTGCTGCTATTTTCAAATTCCATTGAAAAAGATTAAAAATTTGAAAGAAAGTTTTCGACTTTGAAAAACAAAGAACGACCTGTGGCTCTGATACCACTTGTCAGGATCTATAACTTATGAAAATTATGAATAACCAAGATTAACTGATTTGAATTTATCAGAGTATAAATCAATAATCTTGCTTTGAATCAAAGTTTAATTAAGAAGTTTGCGGAATAACACTTAATTATTTTGACAAAAACTTTCAGAATCAATAATAGCATAAAACATAAGAAGTAATCAAGACTGTTTGTATTGCTGAATTCAATGATTACAATCACCTCTAATCTGTTTTGATTAGACGAAGAACACAAACTGTTCTTAGGGTTTTACAACCTTAGAGGCTTAAGAAAACTTGAAACAATAAAGCAATTACAGACTCAAAAATATGCAGAAAACTCTTTCTTTTTTTGCGTATATCTTCTATACAATCTTCTGTCTATTTATATTGCTTTATGAACGTGTTTCCTTGAAGGACTATGACTTCTCTGATAGTAGATATGCTGGAATCTTCTTGTAGATATCTTCCCTGAAAATCAGCACATTCTGTTTATGAAACTGTTGAGCAGCTTGAATGACTTGGCAGCATGAACTGAGCAACTTGAGTTATTTTGCTCTGGCAGCTTGAACTTTTACACTGGCAGCTCGAGTTTCTTCAACTAGCAGCATGAACTTTGTACTTACACAGAAAATCTACTAACAGTATGAGAAGTCTAACTAACAGCTTGAGTATACTTGAACTATTTCCCAACAATATATGCTCAAATTCATCAATTTAATGATTTTTATTGTTAACACAAAATATACACAACTAATAAAAATTGGATAACAAGTTATAATTCAAATACTAGATTAAATATAAAAATTAAAAAAAGTAAACTAGAAAAAACAATAATTATAAAACGAAAGAAAACTTGAAAAAAAAAAATAAACTAATGTATATAGAATACAAAAGATGTATACTAAATTAAAAAATTACAATACAACTATAAATTCGAAAAGAAAAATAAAAGAAAGGATATTATATAATCAGGTAATTGTATGTAGAAAACTGCAGAAAAAAAAAACAAATAAAAAATATAATAAGTCGATACGATTTGATTAAAAACGAACAAAAACATAATACAATTTTTTTCTTGTTAATGTTAATTTGTTTTACCATGAAGAATTTACATAGTAAAAGTTTGCAAAAATAATTTATATAAAATTATTTAAAGGGATGTGATATTTTAATTTAAGTTGGATAAATATGATACTTTGAAGGTTTAGTTGAAAAAAGAAATAAGGGTATAATGGTCATTAATTAATAATCAATATTAAATATGAGTTTAAATGTTCTAAAAATAATTAATTAGTAGACTTGTGTCTTCTTCCATTAGCAAGTCAAACCATATATTGTATTTAAATCTGGAAAAAAGTGATTGGTCATTAAAGTCTTGTTAGGTTTTCTACACCGAATTAGGGCCGGGTCGTGTTAGAAACTTCGAATATTTGTAAAATGTCATTTTCTATCATTGTGTGGAAAATAGCTCTAATTTTGGGGCTGTTTTTGTAATATTTTCTATAAACAAACGTTATCCGATTATTCTGACACAATTCAGTCCACTACAAAAAAAGTGTGATAACACACGTTTTAGTGACACGAAAAAAATAATCACCATATCTTACTTTTAGTATCACTTATGAAAAAAGTAGGTATAGAGCAATCATTTACCCATACTTTTCTAAAGTGGTGATACAAAACTTTTGTCACAAAAATACTAAGGCATATACGTACCCATATACATTTATAGTCACTATATATCTATATTCACTCCAAATTTACCCGTGTGTTAGATAAAAGATTTTGACCCCTATAGTGACACTTTTTTGACTTTTAATGACACTTTTCGTGTGTCATTAAATAACATTTTGTTTGTAGTGGTCCTTCAATTGCATGTGAGTTTTGGATCCCGGGTTTTTGTGAGTATATCCTCATAGGGTCTATCGATCACTTGCACACACTTTCACATTTTGGATCCCTGTTTTTTGTGAGTATATTTTCTATCTTTTATTTTACACAATTTCTCTAACCAAAATATAGGTCAACTTATATGAACCAAACTCTTCCACATCCAGGGCCGGTCCTATCATTTTTTAGACCCGAGGCATATACTTAAAAAGAGGCCCTCTATATATATAAACAATATTCGTATAAAAAAAATTACAATTAAATAATATTGATTTTGTTGCACTATTGTCAATGTCATGTCTTTAAAAACTTCACAATCTGTCATCGTGTAATGGTTTCATGGTGCTTCTCTGAATTTTTCCTCAATCCAAAAACCGCAAAAAAAATAATAATATTAACATCGTATGATTATAAATTGGGTAAAAATTGCATATAATATTAAATTATATACTTATTAGTAAATTGAAAAAAAAAACAATTCAAATTTTAAATGATTCATAATATAAATAGTAACATGTGTCAAAAAAAAATAATATCTCAAGAAATAAATACATATCTCATTAGTATTTTTAATAATCGTATAATAAATAACATAAACCACGTGATAAACAAAAATAAAATTTCAAACTCATTGAAAAACAAAAGTATGAATATTGAATTTGATCGATTGTATATTGATATAAAGCAAACAGACGATATTTATATATGAAAATCCAAGTGATAGTGGTGAGATATAAGAAAAATGCACACAATGGGTAAATTGAAAAAAAAAATTCAAATTTTAAATGATTCATAATATAAATAGTAACATGTGTAAAAAAAATAATATCTCAAGAAATAAATACATATCTCATTAGTATTTTTAATAATCGTATAATAAATAACATAAACCACGTAATAAACAAAAATAAAATTTCAAACTCATTGAAAAACAAAAGTATGAATATTGAATTTGATGGATTGTATATTGATATAAAGCAAATAGATGATATTTATATATGAAAATCCAAGTGATAGTGGTGAGATATAAAAAAATAAAAAAATGCAGACAATGGGGATCGAACTCATGCCATTAAATTCCCAAGGTGAGATGACTACCAGCTGAACCAACACATTGTTTGTGGTTTTTTTCGCGCAAAACACATATAACCTAATACTGGACTGCTGGGCTATATTAACATATTAAAATTTTTTTGGGCCTCTTAGATTGATTGGGCCCTGGGCGGTGGCCCAGGTGGATCAGGGCCGGCCCTGTCCACATCTTAAAAGATGAAAATGTTTCTTAATGACTGAGTGCACTGCAAACTGAGTGTCTCCAAAATGTCAATCATCTTCAAGACCTTCGGTTGAATGATTATAACCAAAATAAAGAATTAAATGATGAGGTTCAAGTTTATGAATAAAAATTTCGACAACAAACAACTTGGATTGACGAAATGAAAAGTCAATACACGGATGAATAATTGTTTCCCTACCCAAAGTTATTATGTTGTATGTTTATAGAAATAATATTATATATACTAGGTTTGTAAGTTTTGGTTACTTAAAAACTAATAAATCTAAATCTTATATTATCTAGGTTAATCCATATATCTAACTAGAAAATTATTTTATATGTTTATAGGTTCATAAAAATATCAAAATCCATACATACATACATACATATATGTATGTATAGGTAAAATCTTTTTAGTAAAAACATAGTTCATAACCTTTTTATTTCTTGAAATAAAATATTTAAACAATATCTAATATATAAAGTTAAATCTCAAAGTTTATAAATTAAAATATATACCTTTATAAGTAAAAAAGTAGATATTATTCGATACTTGAGACATATCATTATATTTTTCAAATAGTTAATATATTTATGTTTTATTTTTAGTTTATATACATATATTTAGATAATATATTAAAAATATCCATATGATACGTGATTTTAATTTATACATTTTTGTAAATAATATGTATTAAAAATATCCACAAAATATGACTTTAATGCTTCTTTATATTTAGATTTTTTTCAACTTAAACTATATTTTGCAATTAAATGTGGAGAACAAAAAGTATAGTTTACTTGGCAAAGTCTTCATTTTAGGTATTCTAAACCGGATAAGGGGTTAGAATACTTCTTCAGTTCTTTGCATGCATGTCATTTTCTAACATTTTGGAACTTCGATAATGTGGAAAATATATAGAGCTTCCTTGTTGACTTATTTTACATTTATGCAAGTAACAAGATATGTGGTGTTTGCGCATTGCAACGGGATATGTGACGATTTATTTTTTCATAAAGTAAAAGTAACATGAAAAAAAATTATTATAAATTACACTTTTAAAAATTTTAAAAGTTAAAAAAGTTATAAATGACAGTATATTACAAATTAAAATAAATTAGAATTTATAATAACTTGATATTTTAAGATAAATATTTATTTAATTACCAACCATCAACACGTACACAAAGTTAATTAAAAAAATACAATTTATGAGGAACTAAAAAGTTGAAAAGCTAGAAAAACTTATAATTTATCAATAAACTAGTTTATGAACCCACGTATTACGTGGATAAAATTTAAAATATAATTGCTTATATATTATGTTTGTAAACATAAATTTAAACCATATAAATATTGAATATTGATTATTATAAAAAAAATACCAGAAAAGTATAGTTATTTGTTAAAAATATTACATATCTATATTTTAAAATATACGTGGATATTAATTATTTTTTTATAACCATTTTTAAGTTTTTTATTTCTAAATTTGTGTGTCTATGTGTGTGTCTATATATAAATATAAATATATATATATATATATATATATATAGAATATGGTTCGTGTGAGTACCTAAAAAATGCAGAGTACCGTGAGTACCTGTGAACACACGGGTTTCAGATGTGAACTTGCTCCGAAAAAAAGTTTTTTTTTTTGAATTTTTTTTCATATTCATTTAGATACATATAATATAAAACTATACGTAAAAAATTATATACATTTACACTTTCTATCATCTTAAAAGTCATGTGAACGTGAAAAAATTCATGTGAACATGCTTAGTTGTGAACACACGTTCACAACAGTACACTTCATGTGAACACACACGTTTCACATAGTTCTAGTGTGTGTTTAGGTGTGATTTTTTGCAAGTAGTCTTGTATTATTAATTTAAACATGATTATGAAAAAAAATTTCAAAAAAAATGATTTTAAGCGAGGTACCTCCGGTACTCCGCAAAACTAGTGGTACTCATTTGAACCCAAATCTATATATATATATATATATATATATATATATATATATATATATATATATATATATATATATATATATATATATATATATAGGGTTGGGATCACATAAGAACTCTTCAATTCTGTGAGAACGTGAGAATCCTCCAAAATGCATAAATTTATACATCAAATGCACAAATTTAAAAATTAAATTTATAACTTAAAATCATTATTGGTTTTAAATATTAATAAATATCATAATCTAACATTAAACTTAACTTTAAAATTTAAATTCATCAAGTTTTACACTAAATGCACAAATTTGAACATTAAATGCACAAATTTTGTCAAATGCATGAATTCGTACATAATGTGGACAAATTATCATGATATGCGTAAATTTTTATATCAAATGCATAAATTTATCAAATATATAAATTTTAACATTAAATGCACAAATTTTATACATTAAAATGCACAAATTTTAGAGAGGTTCTCACGGTAATGAGGGTTCTTACCGGAACCCAACCCTATATATATATATATATATATATATATATATATATATATATATATATATATATATATATATAATCAAGTTCATCAACGTACCTATTAGATTCCAGCGTACCCTTATGTGAATGATCATTCACATATATATATATTTTTGAATAGACATGTTAAAGACAACATTATAAGATTTGTTTTTCAAAAGGAGCAACATCGTAAATCTTGTGAATTGTAAAAAAAATCATGTGAATGGTCTAAATGATCATTCACTTGGATGACCATTCACATAAATATGCATTGAACATTCACATAATTTTTAAGAACACAGAAAATGTGAATGTATGTGAAATTGATATATCATGTGTATAACATTAATTTAAACATGGTTATGAAAAAAAATTTTAAAAAAAAAGTTTTTTAAGGTTGGTACCTTCGGGTGCACTTGATTTCGAGAGGTACTTTTTTGAACCTGACTCTCTCTCTTCTCTCTCCTCTCATATATATATATATATATTATAATTATATTATGTGTGTGTGTGTTTGTGTGTGTGTTGTGTGTGGTGTGTGTGGTTGTGTGTGGGGGGGGGGGGGGGTGGCTTCAATGGAAAACCTATATGCATCAAAAAATCCGGGAATCACTTTATAGCCATTGGATCAAGTATGCATCATGCGGGAATTTGATGCATCACGCGAGAATTGTGATGCATTTGTGGTGGTGCATGGAGGTTTACCAATGTTTTTCGATACATATTGATTTTCCATTGAACCCCCTCATATATAAAATCAATATTAATTTAGATTTAACTTTGTGTATATTTAATTTAGATTAAAAGGATAACAAAATCATAAAAATATAATTTATTAAAAAAGCATCACGTGACAATCTTTAATTTACTTTATTTATATATGAAAATTCTATCTCAAAATTTATATTTCTAATTAACGTATTTGATACATACTCCTTATATGTTTATTACAATAAACAAAACATGTTATGACATATGTTTATTACTATTATTTATTTGAAGTTTATGGATAGATTATATAATTTAAGATTTTTTTAAGTCATATTTATATTAGCTAAAAATTAACAAATGTTAAATAGATAATGATGACAAATAACATTATTGGATAATGCCACATAGTAGATATGGTTAATTATTTATTAATTATTTTTATTTTGTTTAAGAAAAATAAAGTGCATATATCTTTTCTAGAGGTTATTTAATGATATTGTATTTTTTTCATTTGAAATATAATCTTATTTATTTTAATTTTTATTTAAAGTTTATATATAAATTATATAATTTAATAGTTTTTTAGAGTTTAGATTTAGATTAGATAAAAATTAACAAATGTTAAACACATAATGATGGACATTGATGGTAAATAAATTATAATGTCAAATTGGATAGAATTAATTATTTACTAATGTTTATAAATATTAGAAGTAATAAATTGTATTTATCATTATTTTATTTTATTTTAAAATAATAAAATGTTGTTTATCTTTTTGGGAGGAATGTGGTGACGCCATGTTATGTTTTGCGTTATTTTAATATATATATATATATATATATATATATATATATATATATATATATATATATATATATATATATATATATATATATATATATATATATATATATATATATATATATAGGGTCGAGATCCATTGAAAACTATATTAGACTGAAAAACTGGAAAACCATATCAAATGCACATGTTCATTATGATAAAATGTTAAATTTCATGTAAAATTATAATATACATATGTTCAAAATTGCATTATGATTAAGTAATTCATATCATCTACATGTTCGTTAAGACAAAATGTTTAATTTCATCTAAAAATGCGTAATATACACATGTTCATGCGTATTGCACATTTGAACATGTTCAAATTGTTATTTTGCATGAAATAAAACATTTTATCCTAATGAACATGTAAATTATGTGAACTAGTCAATAATAATGCACATTTGAACATATGTATATTGTAGTTGTGCATTATATATATATATATATATATATATATATATATATATATATATATATATATATATATATATATATATATATATCATGCTTTGAATAAACCAATCTTAAAAATTAGCTTCACCATTAATATCATAATCACAATAATATTGATCATTAATAATAATATTAATTTATTACCATCAATATTATATGAATAAGGGTTTAAAACGTTTTTATACTACTCAACATATATATATATATATATATATATATATATATATATATATATATATATATATATATATATATATAGAGAGAGAGATAGGGGTGAGTTCAATGGAGAACCTCTATGCATCGAAAAACATTGGAGAACCACAATGCATCGCTAGAAAAACGTAATGTATCACGTAGGAATCGATGCATCAAGCGGGATTTGATGCATCACGGGGGAATTGTGATGCATTTGTGGTGGTGCAAGTAGGTTCTTCAAGGTTTTTCGATGCATGTAGGTTCTCCATTGAACCCATATATATATATATATATATATATATATATATATATATATATATATATATATATATATATATATATATATATATATATATATATATATATATATATATATATATATATGGAATATGGTTCGAGAGAGTACCACCATTATGCAGCGCACCAGAAGCTACCACCTTTAAAAAAACTTTTTTTGAATTTTTTTCCATAAACATGTTTAATTTAACATTATGAAGATCATATGTAAATTTCACATACATTCACAACTCCTAGCTTCTAAAAAGTGATGTGAACACACACATACATAATTTTGAATACATGTGAACGCACATTTATGTGATGTGCGTTTTCATGCACTTAGAGTGTTCGGATTTGCATGAAATTCACATATGATCTTCATAATGTTAATTAAAACATGTTCATGAAAAAAATTACCTTTAAGAGTGGTATCTTCTGGTGTGCTGCATTGTACGTGGTACTTACTTGAACCAATGTGTGTGTGTGTGTATACACACACACGCATTTTAATATTAAATAAGAGTAACCCTTAATTACTCACTTACCCTCCTAGGTGAACGTGCGCAAACACACACGGATACATACATATTTATGTGTGCTCTCAAAATTATGGATATAATAAATTAAATTTCAAAGAAAGATACAAAGTGTTAATTTGCATGCTAAGTTATAAGACTTTTTAATTTTTTTTTCATCAAACTTATGAATTATGACATAGAACAAACAATATGATAATGTTAGAAATAAATTGACATACACACATTATAAATTATTTGTAATAGTTATTACAAAAGTTATTAATATAATGTTATTTATTAAATACTTAATAAAATAATCTGGATGATCATTAGGCTAATAAAATAAGTTGTTTATGTATTGTATACTATAAATGACTATGATGCATGTTAGAAAAACCATATTTATTAATAATTAAATGGTGCATGTTAGATTAAGATCTCGTTTGTTTTCCATTAAGAGCCTCTTAAAAAGGTCTGAAGTCTGAACTTCAGATCTATAATAAATTAAGACTGTTTGTTTAGTTTTAGAATTAAAAGGTTTAAACATCTAAATTTACCTCTTAAAATTAAGAGGAAGACTTTGGTCTGAAAAAAAAAATTAAGAGGTTCTTTTCTTTATTTTTAGTTTACAACCATAA
>JAANYP010001950.1:120000-187055 GCA_020465985.1 Centrapalus pauciflorus | reverse complement strand
TGGATCACGAAGTTGGAAAGGCCAATGCACCACCTAAGCTGATGAAAGTTGAGGATTACTACTGGTGGAAGGATAGATTCACGGATTTTGTACGATTCAACGACATGCGCATGTGGGTGTGCATTGATGAAGGGTACATTCCACCAGTATCTGAGGTAGAAGGCCGTCAAAAGGTTCTGTCATACCAGATGATGAAAGAGGATGACAAGAAACTATTTGAAGCTGAAAACAAGGCTTTCTCCATTATCCGTATGGCTTTACCTCAAGATATCTTACACACATTTCGGACTCAAAGGACGTCGAAGGAACTTTGGGAATCTCTCCAGAAAAGGTGTGAAGGTAATCCACGGGTACGTAGAAAGCGTACAGAGCTGTTGACCCAACAGTTTGCGATTTTCAAGGCTCTTAAGGATGAACAGTTAGATGATATTATCACAAGGTTCTATCATCTGATAACTGAACTTGAAAGTCATGGCATAGAGTATTCTGACACTGACAAGAACAACAAGCTTCTTGATGCCCTACCAGCCAAATGGGCTATGTACGTGGCAATGATTAAGCTTAATGAGGACAAATATTATGCTCAATCACTTGATAACATCGTGGGAACGTTGAGGGCATATCACTTCGAGATGATTAAGGCTGAGACTGATTACGAGCAAGTCCAGAATCCGGCTATGTATTTTGGAAAGACATCTAAATCATCAGTGACAGCTGAACCGAAGAGTGCTACAGCGTTTTTCACCGGAGAAACGTCCTCGCCACCAGAGTCCGAAGACTCACTGAATCGCGCGTTCTTAGGGTTAGGAAGATCGGAAGAACCGCAACCTCAAGTCCAACAGGCATCGACCAGTCAGAGCTATTCGAAGATGCCAATGAGCGCAAAGTCCGCAGAAGAACAGTTGAATCTGCTTGCTTCCTTTGTGGCAGCTTATGGAAATTGTGTTCAAGGGAAGATCAATGATCCGGCTCTTTGGGATGAAGATTACGATCAGGTCGACCCTGATGACTTAGAGGAAATGGATCTTAAGTGGCAACTGGCCATGGTGACCCAGAGGGTTAAAAGATTCATTAAGAGAACTGGAAGGAATTTGCAGATGAATAACAAAGGGATAGGATTTGATAAGTCTAAGGTCAAATGCTACAACTGTCAGGGATTGGGACACTTCGCCAGGGAGTGTCAAAGACCGAAGGTAGAATCATCCCAAGGACAGAGTCAGCATCAAGGACAGTACCAAAATCAGTCCCAACAGAGATACCTTCCGAGTTCTTCAACTTGTCAAGCCAATCTAGCGGGTCTAATATCCAATGTCACTTCTGACAGACAGCTAGATGGTACCTATGACTGGAGTTCACATCCTGAGTCCAATGCTAGAGCCTTCATGGCTGAAGTTACTGAAACTGGATGTGATGTGGATGAGCAGACCACACGGGACAGCAGTCCGATGTGGGTAGAGAAGGCGAATGATCAGACCGTGCTGGAGTTTGCTGCTCAGATGGCCAAAGTGGAATCTGATAACTCTAAGGTTAGTCTTTCTTATTCTCTATTTTCAGAATTATGTGCTTTGTGTGCTACTTCTAATGATAGGTTAAATCTAGTCTTAGAATCACATAAAACCATATCTGCTCAAAATGAAAATTTAAAAATTGAAAACGCTAGCCTAAATGATATAAAACAAGATTTAAAAGAAAAGCTTAAGGCTGATGCTCAAGACGTAATAGTTCTAAAAGACAAACTGAGTGAGCAGTGTGTTAGGATAGAGCTTATGTATGAGCATGTAGAGGCCTTGACCAAAAGTCTGAAAGATAAGGACATAGAGCTAGCCGAGACCAAAGTTAAGGTAGCAGAGGCAAATAGCAAGCTGGAAAAGTTTAGGAATTCGAGCCTAAACCTAGGAAAAGTCTTAGATGCCCAAAGACAGTCTAAGAAGCCTGTAGGTCTAGGTTTTCATGAAATTCCTCCACCATTCAATGCGAACTATGTGCCTCAGCCTCAGGAGAAAACTAACAAGTCAGTAGTTTTAGAGGACCTACCTGAACCGACACCTGAGCCTACAGTTGAAAATACACCTAAGGTGGATGACTCTACCGTCAAGGTCAAGAAAGTGAAATTTGTGTCTTCCTCCAGTGAAACACCTGCAGGAAAACAGAAAATTTCATGGGCTGACCAGGTCGAAGAGACAGACACTGTAGATGTACCAAAGGAAGTAGACACTAGTGAGACGCCTAGATCTAAGGGACCAACCAAAAAGTCCATGGATAAGATGTCTTGCTTTAGATGTCACGAGAAAGGGCATGTTGCTTCTCACTGTCCAAATAGGAAAGCAGATGTTACCCCTAAGACAGTGAACCCAACACCTGTTAAGCCCTCAACAAGTGTGGCGAGCACGAGTAGTTCTCAGAGTACCGAGAAAACTGTGCAGGCCGCACCAAAACCTGTTGTGAAACAAACACCGGTTAAGGTTGGACCAAAAGAAGTGGTTAGGACAAATTCACCAAATCGTGTCATTAATCAATCTAGGTCAGCACCTCAACAAGTCTATAGGAGCACAACTCCTAGCAGGTCACACACTCCAGTTAGGTCACATACTCCCGTTAGACATTATGTTCCGGTAAGAGCTCAGGGATCACAGTCTGAAATGCAGTACAATAAGAGTTATTCTAGAGCACCACAACAAATGCCTACTCAAAGGCAAAGAGTGAATCTAAATCACTCGGCACCACAACAAACTCCTGTTCAACGACCCAAGTCACCTGAAAGGCGAGATGGGTATTTGAAAGAGTTTCAGTATGTGGACGAGAATGGTATAACCAAGTCAGTCATGGCTTGGGTTCCCCGTGATAACTAACCTATTTTCTTTCATGTGCAGGAGATTACCACAGGTCTAAACAACAAATGGTTCGTCGACAGTGGATGCTCCAGGCACATGACAGGGGAACGAAGTCTCCTTACAGACTTCAAGGGTGGGAATAGGGGATTTGTATCATTCGCGGGTAATAAAGGAGGAACTATCACTGGAACTGGAGAAGTCACTAATGGGACGATTACATTGGATCAAGTTTATCACGTTGATAAATTGGTTCATAATCTCATTAGTGTATCTCAAATCTGTGATAAGAAGAACTCGGTGTTATTTACTGACCCTGAGGCGTTAGTGCTAAAGCCGGGATTCAAAATACCTGAAGATTGGATATTGATGCGGGCTCCAAGGAAGAATGACTTGTACATGCTCGATATGAACAAGCCAGATAATTCGATGGGTCCGATCTGCTTACTATCAAAAGCTTCGGAGACGAAATCGGTTTTGTGGCACAGACGCATGGCTCACTTGCACCTGAGGAAAATGAACTACATAACGAAGAATGGTTTGGTGCAAGGTGTGCCTCTGAAGAGCTTTCAGTTTGAAGACAAGTGTCTACCGTGCATGAAGGGCAAGCAACATAAAAAGACACACAAGTCCAAGAAGCTGAACTCCATAACCTCGACATTCGATTTGTTGCATATGGACCTTTTCGGCCCTATCAACAAAAGGAGTATAGGAGGTAGTTGGTTTTGCTTAGTTATCACTGACGATTACTCACGGTTTTCATGGGTTTTCTTTTTAGGTACGAAGGACGAGACGGCTGCAAAGCTCATCGGGTTCTTAGACCAAGTGGAGAACTCCTACGGAACAAGGGTACAATCGAGAAGGACTTGGCGACGTTGCATCTGAACGACGATGGCCAAATCTTTCCAAGGACCACGTTCGAATCTACGTCCGAGCCTACTGCGACTGTAGATGGATCTCCAGAAGTTGCTGATCAAGAGGCACCTAACACTGAGAATCAGACTCAAGCATCGAGTTCCAACTCTGAGGAAAATGTCCGTGAGGAGGAAAACGTAGAAGCTGAGCCTGTTCCCCCTTTAGGTGAAATAGGATCCAACTTAGGAGATAATCTAAGGGTTGATGAAATAGAGACCTCTAGGATTAACAAGAACCATCCAATAGATAGCATCATAGGAAATCCTAACGAGGGTGTGAGGACTCGGAGTAGCGTAAATAACAACACTGTGTTGTTGTCGATGATAAACGACTCCGAGGCATATCACACATGTCTATATTCATGTTTTATATCGCAAGTAGAGCCCAAAAATGTGCAAATGGCACTTAAGGACAACTCCTGGGTTGAAGCGATGCAGGAAGAACTTTCACAATTTAGGAAACTAGAAGTGTGGGAGTTAGTTCCGTTACCTCGAGGGGAGATTGCAATAGGAACCAAATGGGTTTTTAAGTGCAAGAGAGACGAACGGGGTATAGTCACGCGCAACAAGGCGAGATTAGTTGTAAAGGGTTTCAACCAAGAGGAGGGAATCGATTACAACGAAGTTTTTGCACCTGTAGCAAGGTTAGAAGCAATTAGGTTGTTTTTAGCGTTTGCCTCCTTCAAAGGCTTTAAGGTATATCAACTGGATGTTAAGAGTGCTTTCCTGTACGGGAAAGTGAAGGAGTTGGTGTATGTAGAACAACCGCCCGGATTTACAGATCCTAAATATCCTGATAGAGTATATCGCTTAGATAAGGCTCTTTACGGATTACATCAGGCACCTAGGGCATGGTATGAGACTCTATCCAACCATCTGTTAGAAAATGGCTTTGAGAGGGGTAGGATAGATAGTACTCTATTTGTGAAGAGGAAGGGAGAAAACTTTATCTTGGTACAAGTGTACGTCGATGATATCATTTTTGGATCATCAGACGAACAGATGTGCAAAGATTTCGAAAAGGTGATGAAGTCTAAGTTCGAGATGTAGAATCAAAGGAATTCAAAAAATTCCTAAGTGTGAAAGTTTAAGTACTGAAAGTTAGTATCGGACATCGCTATCTGATTGAACCTTTCTTAGACTATACTCATCAAAAATATGTTGTTAAGTATTTAGATTAGATTGTAAATTTTTTCTTAAGTCTAGATTAAATTTTTGGTCAAAATTTTATTTTACTTTATTTTATTTTATTTTATTTTTACCTTAGTTTATTTTATTTTATTTTAGTTTAGTTTAATTTTTACTTAGGTAAAAGGTCAAAAGTTACTGAGGGTGCATTCAAAGTTGAATAAAATAAACATTGCGTGAAATATCTGTTGCTTAGGGTAAAAGAGTTGGCATAGTTTATCTGGTTACACAATACCGTAGAAAAAAGTTTGAAAAGTTGAACTTATTTCAAAATTTTCGAAATTTTTCTAAGTGTTGGAGGTTTCGAATCTAAGACAGACTCGAATAAGTAGTACTTCGAATCTGTCAGTAGATTCGAATCTATTCTTAGACTCGAAGGTTGGTAGTATAAATAGGTTAACAGTGAAGTCATTTAATACTTACTGTTGTCGAATCTATACTCTCGAATCTATTTCAGCGATTTCGAATCTATTTTCTCGAGTCTACCGTTTTTCTCCTAAACGACATTTTGTCGAGTTTCAAGCTAGTGTGTTCGATTCGACTACTGTATCTAGGTATAATCAACTTGATTGTACAAGTTTCATGTAGTTTTATACACAATTTCAGGCCAAATCGTCGATTTTTGAAGTTTTATGGGTCAAAATAGGGTTTTTGCTAAATAACTAAGTTTGGACCTATAAAAGATCAAATTAAAGACATAAATCAATGATTAGAACCTAGTTGAACTAATGTATGTGATTTACCAAGTTCAAAATGGTTAAAATCTTGGGTTTTTGTTGAAACAATGGCCGACGGGGTTTCGAGTCTGTTCATGGACTTTCGAATCTGTTCATGGGTTTCTCGAATCTATCATTAGATTCGAGATGACCATGATATTCGAATCTGTCCATTAGACTCAAATAGGGACTCTTCGAATCTGTCCATTAGACTCGAATAGGGACTCTTCGAATCTGTCCATTACATTCAAATATGGACACTTCGAATCTGTTACTTTCGAATCTGTACTTTATTTATTTTGTTTAATTTAAATTTTATTAAACTTGTGGAAATTTAATTGTGTTAGATTTTGTATTTAATAAAGTACAAAATAAAACAAATTTGAATTTAAACAAGTTTATTGATTTTTAATAAGTCTAACAGTTTTATTTATTGTGCAGATATGGCAGTTCGTGCTTTTGTCCCGAAACATAATATGGTCCTAAATCCAGACAATAATATCCCTGAGGCGCAGGGATATCGACAAGTTTTGGATTTCCTAGCAGAATCTAGGATTAGCTTTGCTCTATACCATAACATTCCAATTGTTATTTCATATGTGAGGCAGTTTTACGACCATTTACAAGTTGATTGCACTGTCACCCCGAGAGTTTTAAGAACGAGAATTGCTGGACAGCCATTAGTCTTCTCAGCAGATATGTTGCGCCAGGTGCTACAGTTGGGTTCACAGGAACAAGAAGACGGGCCTATAGACTTTCCATTGAGTATTAGGCAAGCCGCGTTTCTGAGAATGGGCTATAGTCTGGACGTTACGAAATCATCTTATATGAAAAGTGGATTGATAGGGCAGTGGCGATTTCTGGTCCACGTGTTCATGGTTTGCTTTGCGCCAAAGAAGGCTGGTTTTGATTACATCGTCTCAAAGATCCAATCAGGGGTGATTGCGATGGTGTATAATAGGAAGTTCAGTTTCTCGCAGTTGTTTTTCTCGGAATTCATCCATCAGATTACTGCTCCTGAAAGAGAAAGATTCCTTCTGTATCCAAGATTTGTGATGATGTTGATAAGGCATTTCTTGCCAAATTTGCCACAATCAGATGACACTTTGAGCGTCAAAGTTATGGATAAACGCATATTTGCTGATTGTTCCTCACATCGAGGAAGGTTAGCGGTTCCGGTGGCTCGTCCTTTGTTCGGAGCTATAGTAGACAGGGAATTTCAAGCCCCAGGTGATGCCAACTGGGCAGGGGTAGTTGATATTCAACCGCAGCAACAGCAACAGCAACCGCAACGCCAACAACAGCCGCGTGCTAGGCCGCGTGATCCACGACGCCAACAGCAACAACCTGCTAGTCAACAACCTGCTAGTCAACCTTCAACAAGTGAACAACCACAAGCACAAGAAGCAGGGACTTCAGGTGCAGTCCCCGAATCTGAGCAGCTTGCTCAGACCTTGGAGGAAATATGGTCTTCTGGTCCTAATGCAAATGAAGATGTGGCAGCAGCATTAGTAGGTGAGCTGCTTAGTCCGCCTGGAGATGAAGATGACATATTTCGTGATGTTGAAGAATATGAGCCAAAGCAGGCTGATAACGTTTTGTCATCATCTGCAACCGAATCAGAAGAGATGGAGGAGTTAGAGGTTGAAGCTCCTGAGTCAGTATCGACTGAACCACCTGTTCAAATTGGAACTTATGGTTCGCGATTGATTATAAATGAAGGTGGTTCTAGGAGACGAGTGGACAGGGAATTGGAGGAGTCCGATTTTGAAGAAGAAGAAGTTTCTCAACTAGTGACAAGGCAACGGGCCAAACGTCACAGGTTCATGCAAGGATCCTCTTCAGCTTCAGGAGAACAACCTGAAATTCCTCAACCTCAGGACCCTCAAACCACCATTCCACCATCACCACCTCATGATGAACCATACATCCCATCGCCGATCATTCCAACTCCAATTCAATCCATCCCATCCACCTCATCCTCATACGCCGACAATCAAAGGTTTCAGCAGCTAAAAGCTCGAGTTGACTTCCAAAATATCCAGATCTTAGGCCTAACAAAGGAAATCGGTGAGATTCAGACTCATAATGCAAATCTTGACAAGGAGAATGCCGATCTAAAGAAGATTGTGGAGAAAGTTCAGGAAGAGAACTTGGAGCTAAAAACCTTTGTTTGTGATCAGTCTGCTGAGATAAGGTCGATGCGCTCCCTAATTGAGCAGCTAATGAAAAATTTACAGGCTCAGGGGGAGACATCGTGCCGAGATCAGGAAGTGCAGAGAAGAGATGATACTGAAGGCGATGATCCCGGTGCAAATAAAGAGTTTGAGTCTGTAGATTTTCCTGCAGCTCAAGTTACACAAGTTGAGGGGGAGCCTAGTCAAGGCGAAGGACAAAGGGGTGAAGCTAGTTCATCTAAACAGCCTTCAGACTTTGAGATCAGTGAGATAATTGAAGCACTCATGGATCTCGATGATGATGCACTGGATGGAGGCTTTGATTATGAAGATGAAGAGCTTGAAGAAGGAGAGTTTATTCCGGAAGAGATAGTAGATTGGCAACCGGAAGATGAAGTAGTAGCTGATGAGGATGATGAAGCTGACGAAATAGTTGTACAGCAGAATCCTATCACTGACACTTATATGATAGATGGAGATACAATTGTCGATGTTGACATAGTGAATGCTGCTTTGAATCCTAAGTCATCGACTGAAGAACCAGCAAGAGAGCTAAGTAACGAAGAAAAAAGGAAGCTATGGTTCAGAGCCGAAGAGAAGGAGTTAGCAATTAGGAGATCAATGAAAGTGCCTGGTACAGGGAAGCTATCTGAGCGAATCTTAAGTTGGTTCTTTGACAGAGATCTTCAACTGTTTATAATTAAAAGAAAAGACGGGCTTCAGTACATAAGGCGAACATTGAAAGCATTCAATACTCTTCCAAAGATTGAAATCACAGCGCTTGCATGGAAAGATCTGATAAATATTGGTGATGATCCTTATGCGAATGTGATTGAAAGAATAATAAGAAAGGAGGGGAGATCTAGGAAGTTTGAACGGTTGAGTCCAAGGGTCGGAAGAAGAGTCGAGGATAAGTCACGTATAGATCCTCTTATAGGCCGACCTTGGATGAGGATTCAGTACAAACCAGTGAAATGCCTGAGGAAGGTACCTCTGAAGAAAATGCCACAGAATGTTTTGCAAAATCTGAAGTGGTGGTATGCTGACACTGAAACTGGGGAAGCGGTTATGGAAGACTTAGAAGAAAAAGTTATTCTTAGAGTCTATGACCCGCTTCACCTGGTAAACCTATCTAAAGAAGACCTGCAGATTTTGTATAACTGTAAGATTTCCAGTGACGCACATATGGATGCTGAAGCTAGTAAGTATGAAAATGTGGTCAAGGTATGCGTTGAAAAAGGTCTGTATGCTGGTAGTGTTTTGAATCAATAATAAACCATGTTCTTAAATCAAATGTGTAAATTATTAGAAGCTATCGTCAAGGGGGAGTCTGTTGGTACATCCTGTGTGACGATAGCAGTCTAAGTTGTCTTACATTGTGATTTAGCATATGTTTGGTATATATATATTATGTATGATTGATGTTTATCAGTGTTTGTATGTTTGAACTTGATGTAACGTATTACAAGAAGTTCAAACATAAAGCTCAAAGATAAAATCAGTCATAAGGTAATATCATAAGTTTCAAACACTTAGTTGTTTATGTAAAAGGCTAGATTCGAATTACTTAAGGGAATACATTCGAATCTGAGATAGATTCGAATGAGTCCATAGATTCGAATAGGCTAGATTCGAGTCTGTCAAGATGGACAGATTCGAATGGGCCTTGGGCCAGATTCGAGGTTGGCCCACAACAGACTCGAATCAGGGTCTATAATTAGGGATAGACTCGAATGATTAGAGGACTTTTTGCAGAATTCGTGAGGAATTGAGCATTAAGCGATCTCGAGTTTATCAGCTTGGTGAGTCCCGTTTCGGAGAGAATTAGTACGTAGGATCGTTCGTGTGTCGTTCGTTCAGCGTCTAATAGTCTCCGTGTTTCCGTTGGTTGAGAGTTGTCCGTCTGACCGTCAACGAGGATTCCGCACTCGTTCACGGATCCGCGTCTAGATAGATCTTGTAGTGGTAGACCTTACAGTATTTAATGTATATAATTATGCATTTAATGTTAAAATTTATACATTTGATAAATTTATGCATTTGATTATAAAAAATTACGCATATCATGATAAATTTTTCCACTTTATGTACAAATTTATGCATTTGACAAAATTTGTGCATTTAATGTTCAAATGTGTGCATTTAGTGTAAAACTTGATGAATTTAAATTTTAAAGATAATTTTAATGTTAGATTATGATATTTATTAATATTGAAAACCAATAATGATTTTAAGTTATATATTTAATTTTTAAATTTGTACATTTCGGAGGGTTCTCACGTTTTCACGGAATTGAAGGGTTCTTATGTGATCCCAACCCTATATATATAGGGTAAGGATAACATGAGAACCATGCTTAAAATGAGGACGGTAAGAACCAATAGGAGGTTTTAATTTTATGAATCAACCAATAAGAATTAAGGTGACATAATTAATTAATTATAAATAAATTGAAAATATGCTGGCTGCATTCACACTAAAAGGATAATTTGGTCCATTTTCAAATTGTCATTCCACTTTATTTTGGAAATAATACGTTTATAATCTAAATCAAATTCATATTTTCATAAAATAGAGATTCATAACTCTCACAACACCACTTGTGATTCACGACACTATCATGATTCATGACCTCACTGGAAATTGATAGCACCGTGATTCACAAACACCACCGTCGTGGTTCACGATACCAGTGGTGACCACCGTGGACCGTGGTTCACAACACCACCACCAGCCAGTGGCGGATTTAGAAAATTTTTTTGTTAGGCAAATGAGGTTGAATAAGGTATTCGTCGTGTTAATTTTCCGGAACACATAGGCTAAAATTCGTTAAATTTACGCAAATCGTTAGGGGCCTTTCCCCTGCTTCTCTCCATGTGGCTCCGGCCCTACCACCAGCAATTCACTTCACCATTATTGTTCACGACACCACCATTGATTCACTCAACCGTCATGGTTCACGACACCATAAGAGATTCAATCCACTACAATGGTTCATCACCGTTCAAAATATAAAATCATCATATGAACCTTAATAAATGTAATGATTCACATTTTGTAATCCATTAGAATATCAATATCAGTGTTCACGTTAAACTACTCACGATTCACAACTACAACAAAATGTTATTTACTATGAAAAATAGTGATTATTTCACTCAAATGATTTACATTATTTAATTATACGATTCCCATCATATTCATTTCGTACGTATACAATGACACTAATTCACAAGCATATTGATCCGATGATTGTATCATAACTGTGGTTCACGAACCAGTTCAAAACAATGATTATGCTTCATAAAATAATTTAGCTATGGTTCACGACTTACTTAAAACTAGAGTTAAGTATTTTCATTATTCACGATTCATTAAAAACCCTAAAACTGAAATCAAGAACTAAATTTAGTCAATCATCCTCCGTCAAACAAGAGCACCAAAGAACATAGCATATCCTATAACTCCTTTATGATTCTCCAACGAAGATTCACATTAGTAAAGGTAAAGGCGGTCATGGTGGTGATGATTCACGTTAGTAGAGAGAGAAAAAGAACACGTGGAGTAGTCAAGGGTCGTTCATGGTGGTGGGTAACGGTGGTCGGTTTCTTCCCAAAAAGAAGTGTTCTCTCGCAACGGTGGTTCTGATGGTTAGAGGTATCCATGGTGGTGGTGGTTCTCGGGGAAGAGAGGCTTGAAAGCATGTGAGTGGAGGGGGTGATGGATCGTTGGAGAATATGTGAGGGTGAGCTAACATCAAAAAAGCTTCAGGAGAATTATAGTGGTGGCGTCGTCGTCTTCATGGTGGTGGCCGACCGATTTTTTCACGTTGGTTAGCCGAACGATTTCTCATAAACATAAAGAGGTAGAGGAGAGGGAGAGATAGACGGGAGGAGATTCAATAGGTAGGTGATATTAAAATTGGAAGAAAAAGAACTGTCATCCGTGAATGGAGGAGGTGTATTAATTTTTTTTTAAAACTAAGATAATTTTATTTTATGAAAGTGTCTATATTGCTTTTGAGATAGTGGATTAATAATAGTGACGTGTTATAATGTTAGTGGTTCTTACCATGATCATTAAAGAAGAGTCATTATTTGATCCTCTCTCTCTCTCTCTCTCTCTCTGTCTATATATATATATATATATATATATATATATATATATATATATATATATATATATAGACACACATACTAGTTGTGCAGCCGAGCAAAGCAGCGGGCGGCGAGAAATAGTAACCATTGACGAGCCGTCGTTGTGGCCAATAGAAATAACCTTAAATCTAACTATTTAGCTTAGAGAAGTAAGGGTCGAATCCGCAGGGAGTGCGTATGTGAATTAGGGTTTATTAGCTAGTTTCTTTAGTTTATTAAAAGCAATTAAATTGTTAACTGATTGAAGTGTTTGGATTAATGATTACGCTTAAATTATAACTAAAATAACGGCAAATAACTAACAGATTGATTAACAAAGAAATTGAAGATAACAATTTACGAAATCACTACGACATAAGTTATTACCCTCTTGAATTTCATGCAACAATCACATAGACATAATTAATTGCATCGTTAAATTAATCATAATCATTTTAATCAATAAATCTTGGCATAGTGCATGCAACGTTCATTATTTGTCTTAATCCCTAAACTAATGGACTCGACACAAATAATAACATTACTATGAACTATCTTGCTTTTACCAATCAAAATATATAATCATAATAATAACCAAATGCTTAACATTTGCATACACATAAAATATTCAAGCAACACAAAATACATCAACACATAATTGAAATACAAAAATGTAAAACTTAGTCGTAGATCCTCTGCAAATGGCTATGGTGTTTAGCCGCTCATCGTGTGCTCTTCACCGGGAATGGTTTGAGACATCATCGTAGGCTTCGAACGGTTGCAAACCACCTTTTCGTTCTTGAATCGTGAATCCACTCCGGCAGGGATTCGCTGCTTCTTTCAACACTTCGGGACTCCCTCAAAACGACCACCATCAACCTCTATTTATAGAGGAGGTGGAAATTAGGGTTTTAGGCTTGAAAACGCATCTGCTTTCATTTCAAGTCGCACCAGCATAGTCCTGTGCCCCCTGTGTTGGGGGTACCGCTTGGGCTATGCTGGAAGTGCTCTCTAACTCGAAACTGTTCTGTTTTGCAGTGTAGGGTGGCGCAGGCCCGCTCCCCCTCCGGCTCGGATCGCGTTGAATTTTCTCGAGTTGCTTCCATTTGACTTCTTGACCCTGAAACATAAACTTGGAGTAATAATATGGAAGTTACGAAGCATCTGTGCTTAAAATGAGCCTAAAACGATACCAAAACGCATAAAATAATAGTCTTATCAAACCGCCCCAACTTAACTCTTGGTCGTCCCCGAACAAGCCTTTGGAATCAGAACTATCTATGTACCGGACATATATTAGCAGTGTGTCTAGAATTTCTAAGTGAAGCTAGCCTTTACAATAATGCATTAAAACTTTTATTATGTAAACCAAAGACATTTTCAGTTAAAATATATTTCCCTTAGAATTTATATCATGTATCTCCCTCTTGGAAATTTCCCTTTTAGCTCAAGGTTATGAACCTAAAACATAAATTTTCTATTTATCATCATTTTCCACGGCCTTATCGGCAAACAAGACACCATTGGGGAAGATTAGACAAACTATATAAACATTACAAATCTAAATAAGGACTCGGCTAAGAATAAAAATAAATACTACTAAAGATAAACAAAACAAATGCAACTACAAAACTAAAATAAATAAAAGTACAGAAAATAAAGAACAAAGAACAAGGAAAGATAATACCCGATAATCAGTATGGAGAAGGAGGAGGATGACCAAAGACGTTGTTGAAGAAATCTCCATAAGGGCCTTGATCTGCGGGGTTTTGTGGTGGATGTGAAATCAGGTGAATAGGACCTGGTCTGGCAAATCCTACTTGCCATGCGCCGGATAGCGCTGATAAGTATCTACGGTAGGGTTGTAGGACTGGTAGTTGGGCATACACTAGTACAAAATATGTCATTCGTCACGTTAAAAAACCGTGACATTAGATCTTTGGCCACAATTTTATTTTTCATTCAAATCGTGCCCAAAGGTCGCATCACTTTTGGTACCTTATGGCTACATTTAATATTCGTGACTAAATCATATGTAAAACGGTGGCCATAGCCTAAAACCGTGGCTATATGGTAAAAATTTCTATATAGTTGTGGTCTATATTTTTTAGTAACCGTGACCATAAAATACTTTTAGTCACAATTTCTTTTAACACCATGACAGTTGGATACATTTAGACACACATAAACAATTAATCTGTGGCGTTAACATTCTTGCAGACACACATAAACAAATAAACCGTGGAAATTCGTGACCATTGGATAAATTTATACACACATAATCAGCTAAACAGTAACTATTTGAGACATTTAAACACACTCCGTGACAATTGGTTATATTATGACGCACATAAACTATTAAGTGTGACCATTGGTACATTTAGACATGCATAAACAATTAAACCATGACTGTCGGGTACACTTAGACACACATAATTAATTAAAATGTGACCATTGGTTGCAATTGGACATACATAAATTATTAACCATGACAACTGGTACATTTTGACACACAAAAATAATTACACCGTGACCATACCAATATTTTAGTCACATAATAATTCGTTGATTCATGACAGTTGCTTACTTTTAGAATGTAGGTCCCAAAAGGTTTCACAAGTGAATTGTTCTAAGGTGTACAGGGGGGGGGGGATTGAATACAACTATTTAAAAACTTAACAATCTTTTCTTAATGTTTATGTATATTATTAACAAGTGTTAATTACAAACAAGCTTGAATGCGGAAAGGTTCAAGCTGAGATGACAGATACAACAGTTGTTCAGCTAATCTAAGACACACTCAGACTAGATACAATGACTACACTCACTTAGATGCACTCACTGTTTTTACAAGATTCATATGGACAGCTTGAATAAGAACAGCTTAGACACACGTACTATTATATATAAGCAGACTTGCATGCATGAAAAACACACTTTAATGCACGATCTGATTTCACACTCTTTATTATCTCACAATCCTTAGAAGCTTCCTTTTATACTCAAAAGGAGAATCTCAGTGAAGCTTCTTCATTGGACAGATGAGATAGTGGAAAGTCTTTCCAAAAAGACAAGACACCTTTCTGCACGTTCTGATAAAGCATATTTGTCTTCACATGGCAGAATCTTTGTCTTTTTCTTTTTGTAACTGTTGCATAAGGCTTTAACCAAAAGAGGAATGTCAACTTTGAATCTTTCTTCTTTTGCTAATGCCATTTTGATATAAGAAAAGGTCTGTCACCCTTTTCAGATATCCGTTTGTCTTCATGTAACAGAACAGCGTGGGCAGGCTGTGCAGTTCTGTTTTCCACTTTGTCTTCGACTTGTAAACTGATCTTGTAGCCAAAAACAATACACGAGGACTTGGAAACATATTCCAATAAAGGGTTTAACCTGTTCACAAAGAACAGGTTCTGTTCACAAAGAACAGAACACTTGTAAACTGTCCAAGCTGCTCAACAGAATAGAGCAGCGTAGATAGTTTATGTCCAGCCTGATCAGCAGACAGAACAGCTTGGACAAACTGCCTTTGTTGCAACGAATGCAACATGGTAAACAGCTTTGGGCTGATATTGCAAATCACTTTTCAGGTTTCAATAAGAAATAAACAGGCCTTAAATTATACCTTCAAGTGCATCAACATGTTTGATTAAAAATCTCCCCCTCAGATGGGGAGCAGGTTTGACTGAGGCCTTTTTGTGCCTAACAATCTCCCCCTATTTGCAATAATTAGTCTGAGCTGATTTAATCAATAATCACTATACATTTTACGATACATCTTGCTGAAATGAAATTACAACATTTAAGTAAAGTAAAAGATCAGTTTATATATACTGATTTTGATTACATAAACAACACATGTTTTTACAGAAGTACAACTAATGTACTAATGTATATTACAACTAATGTAAATAAGAAAAGTTACAACAGATGTAACAAAGTACAACTAATGTACAAAAGAGTTCAACAATTTGGACTGTTGATGTTGGGAGCAGATAATGACAAGCCTGTCCAATAGATGGACATCTTCCATTCTTCACATACTCATATAGTAGGTGGACTTCACTGCAGTGGTGGTGGTAGTCCTTCTTCAATCATTTTTTCAAGTTCATCCCTTGTTTCGTCCAGATCTTGAATTTCCACTTTGAGAAACATAAATTTGGAATCTTGAAGTTCGCCTCTTTCATAAAAGCCTCTGAGCTGGTCCCAGACGGCTGCTCTCCACTTGCTGGATTGCCTGAATGAAGTTTCAAGTCTGAAGGCTGCAAGTTGTCATAGATCCACCTTGTATAGATCTGATGCTCTCTGAAAGCACTTCTTCCGTGTTAGGGGATCTACAAAAAATGCCATCAACTCAAGTCCTTCAATTATTTTGCATTCTTCAAACTCTACTCCACTGGACAGGCTGTAGTCAACTCCTTTGATTTCAACAACATTATCACCTTGTTCAATCAAGATGAGGAGTTCCTCCAGCTCAGAATCCTTTCTGGTCCTCCTGGCCTTTATTTTAGGGTATGTCACAGAGACACCCTCACTTACTTCTTTTGAAATCAGGCCAAGATCTTTCACTCTCTCCATCAGCTTCTTAACATATGCCCTGATAGTCTTAGTCGTTTCAGACTTAGACTGGCTCAGGGCAACTGCCAGCTTAACCCATTCCCTGTACCCCATCTGTGCAACATCAGTGTAGTTATAAGTTTCCAGTTCAGGCCTGTAGCACCCATTCTGGTTATTTGCAGCTTCCACTATTTGCCTTTTCTTGAGATAGGGACAACTTTGACAATAGATTCCTTGGCAAGTCTTCTATCAGCAACATCATGAAACTTTTTCCTTGCCAAGTTGTCAAAGTGGAACTGGGCCCTTGCAGAGGATGCTTGCTTTGGTTTGGTCACAGAGACCTGAGCACCCTTTTCCTGTTCACCTTCCTTTCCACCAGCTGATTCTCTAGCAGCTTCAAGCAGTTTTCTCTGTACATCCAAAGAAGGCATTTCTGGTTTTGCTTGCCTCTTTGAATGCAAGAGATATGGCAGCTTTGGCAGAGGCTTCTTCTTTTCTCAGTATTTCAAGGGCTTTGAGCTGTTCATCTCTGAGCTCATAGTATTTTTCAATTGGAACACCCATTTCTTTAGCCCTGGGTTTGTCAAAGTTTAGCTCTGCTGCTTTCTGGCGGTCAGGATCAACCACTGCCTTTTTTTTTCCTTTAGCTGTTTTAGTAGTTACAGCTTCAGGAATGTCTTCCTCTTCTTCTTATTCTTCCTCCAGAATGAGATGCCTCCTTCTGCTGCTTGGCCTGTCATCAGGAATGAATTCCTCCCCCTTAGACTGTGCAGGGTTTGGAGATTCAGCCTGAGCAGGCTGAGCAGCTTCAGGTTGATGAGAGGCACCCTCAGCTGGACCAGCCTGAGTAGGCTGAGCAGTTTCAGTTTGATGAGAGACACCATCCACTGGACCTATACCTGTTACAGATGTACCTACTGTTTGACCAGTAGATGCTGATTTCTCCTTAGGAGAAGAAGTTGTCTCCCCCTTAGACTTAGTCTTAGAGGCATACAACTTCTCCCCCTTTGAAGGAGATGGACCAGCACCTTCAATAACCGGTCTGCCTGAAGAAACAAATTCAGCAGGCTTTGCAGCAGGTTTGGGACCAACCAGGCTATGCACTAAGAAAGCCAGGTTGTCCTTCACCTCTGCAAGTTGGGAAAGACACGTTCGAATAGAAGAGGATTCGGAATCAGCAAGAGAGGTCAGCTTAAGAATATTTTCTCTATCAAAAGCTATGAATAGTAAACTTTGAAGCTGTGCAATATGTAACTCAAGAGAGTCCTGCACATCAGCAAGGTTTGCTGACACAGAAGTTGATAGAGAAACGATGAGAGTGTTTAGGCTGGCCAGTGTATCAGGAAGGGTAGAGTTGCAAGTAATGAGGAGAGTGGACAACTGTTGGGAGATGTCTTTCATAGAGGACACAGAGTCCTGTTGGTGTGAAAGAACTGATGAGAGGGAAGTGGAGATGTTTTGCAGCTGTGCAGTGAGTGCAAGCAGCTGTGAGGAGGTGTCAGTTTGAGGAGTGGATGGAAAAGAGTTCCTGAACACATCAAAGAATACTTTGAGCTGTTCAGACACAGAGTCTGAAATGAGAGAGGGTAGAGAAGACATTGAAGTTTCTAAAGAGCCAACTTTGTTGGTCAGCAAGGAAAGCTGATCCTTCAAAGGCAGATCTTTAGGGGATGGAGGTGTATGGGTAGACTCTTGAGTAGATTGTGATGATGAGGCTGGTGTATGGGGATGTGATGGAGAAGGAGAAGGTACTTTTGAGAGAAGCTCCATAGCCTGGGCTAAAGTAATGTGGCCCAGCTTGGAGGGGTCGATAGGTCCTTCAGCAGTGGCTGCAGCTGCATCATCAGGAGAGGGGGTAAATGATGGTAGCCTTTCAGATGCTGCTTGTGTTGCAGCACCTTTATTAAGGCCAGGGGTGGTTCCCTCTGCAGCACCTTGGTTTAAAGGTACCTCATCATTGGGAGATGGGATGTGCATTTCAACATCAGCAGTGGTTAAACCTGCTGATGGAGTGTGCATAGGAGGAGCAGCCTTACCAAAGGGATGTTCTGTTCCTTGTGGTTCATCAGCTTGGGTAGTTGGTCCTTCAGCAGCTGTTTGGTGTAGAACAGCTGCATCATGAGGAACAGAAATTTGAGGTTGAGCTAATGGTTGGTCTAATCCAACAGTGTGGGCACCTCGTGCAGACTCAGGGTGTAAAGAAGTATGAAGTGAGGACTGTGTGGACTCAGTATGTAGTGGAGAGAATTCCTGTCTTTCAATATTCTAATCCTGTTGGGAGGCTGGAATAGTTGATGTGGATGTCTCCTTATGTACAACTAGCTCCTGTTGGGAGGAACCAGAGGGTCTAGGCTGACTTGAGGTAGACACAGGTTGGAGTGAAGCAGGCTCCAATTGTGCTGAACCTTCTCCCAAAATAGGAGAGGCAGCAGGGTGAGCTTCTTTTTCAACTGAACCTGTTGAGAGGGAACAGAGGGGCAGGTTTGGGCTGTTTTGGCTGTTGGTTTCTTTTTGGCAAGGGATTTTCTTTGGTATGATCTGAGAGATGAGGTGGGTGATTGTGGAGAGGTGAGAGGTTCAGATTGGACAGGTTTGGAGACTGGGTCAGAAATAGGTGGGTTGACCTGTTCCATAGTCTCCGGTGCCACAGAGGCACCAGCCACAGAGGCTTCAGGTTCAACAAATGAACCAGAAAGAGAAGCCTGCTCCCCCTCAGCCACAGAGGCTGAGGGTGCAGACTTAGACTTAGCTGTTTTGGCCTTCTTGTGGACAGGCCCAGCTTCAGTCGTTTCCAGGGTCCTCTTAATAAACTTGACCCTGGATTTGCATTTTCCAGCAGGAGCAGCTTCTGGATCCACCCTCATAGCAGAGGGTCCTTCCACCAATCCTAGCAGCCTCCTCATTGGAGTAGATAGAGGAGGCTCATTTGGGAGAACCGGAGTGTAGAAAACTCTATTTCCTATAACAAAAAAAACAGCAGTACGAAATAAAGGCTGAGAGTTATACAGATGCTCACCACAAACATGCTTGAAAATGAGGCTAAAAAATCTAGGATAACGAACAACAGCTGGATGTGTCTCCTGCTGCACCAGATTCCTCAAATTCATTAAAATCCATCTGACCATGTTGATTGTAGTCCCATCCACAAGTTGTAGGACTAAAGGAATCTCATCACGGCTTAGTTGGTCAAAGGAATCAACCTTACTGCTGAAGCACATGACCACTGAGGCAAACAGAAAACCGTAGGTAGGAGACAAATCTGTTGGTACACCCTGTGTAACGATAGCAGTCTAAGTTGTATTAGCATTTTGTCTAAGTCATGCTACAAAGTATTGAATATTAACTAGTGTTTGATATATGTGTTTATATGTGTTTGACAGTTATTGATTGTATGTTTGTACTTGATGTAATGTATTACAAGAAGTTCAAACATAAAGTCCAAAGATTAATTCAAACATAAGTTAAAACATATAATCAAATAGAAGTTGTCATGTGAAATTCGAATTTAGCATGGATTCGAATTTAACATTGAAGGTAAATTCGAATTTGTCTTGAGGACAAACTCGAATGGGCCTTGGGCCTGGATTCGAGTTTGTCCCATGAGAAACTCGAATGGGTCACTATAATTAGGGATTAACTCGAATGATTAGAATACTTTTGCAGAATTCGTGTGAGCAATTAGCAAAAGGCGATCTCGAGTTTATCAGCTGATATTGTGTGTGTTCGGAGAGAATCATCGCGTAGGTTCGTTCGTAGTCGATCGTACAACGCCGTGGTAGTCTCCGTGTTCTGTGTGAATGATATATACGTCAAGCCGCTAACGAGGATTCCGCACTCGTTGGTGTGTGTCGCGTCTAGATAGATCTGTTAGTACAAGACCTTACAAGTGGTATCAAAGCCTACTGGGTGTTCTTCGTGTTCATAAGATACATCCTAGGTTTCTTGACGCTTTTGGACGGTTAATCTCACGTATTATTCAGTTTTTCGAGCTTATCAAATTGGATTCCGGGAAATACTTTATTGTAGTTCATGTTTTTTGTATCAAAATCAATATTTTTACTTGTAAAAATATTGATTTAATCTGAAAAACGTGAAAAACTCGAGGTATTAGCCGTTTCTCGAATTTGCGGCGCTCGAATTCGTTAAGGAGAAATTAGGGTTTTGCTCATTTTCGAGTTTGACCAAAATACGCTCCTATTGAGTTTCCTACAAGTGGTTTCGATTTTGGCCATTTCGACTTTGCTTTGAATTTCGACTTTGCACTAAAGTCGAATAGGGGATATTCGAATTTAAGTGGGTTTCGAATTTGAGTAGGTTTCGAATTTAAGTGGACTTTCGACTCCAGGAAACCTTCGAATTTGTCATTAATTTCGACTTTAATTGGATTTAAGAACTTAACTCGAATTTAATCCCAAATAGGTTTAAATTTAATTAAATTCGAATTTACCTATATTCGAAAGAATTAATTTAAATTAATTTCGAATTAAATTAATTAAGTTTAAATTCAATTATCTTCGAAACAATGACAAGTCTACAACGATTTCTAGAGATGGATCATGAGGTCGGAAAGGCAAATACTCCGCCAAAGTTGATGAAACTTGAAGACTATTACTGGTGGAAGGATCGGTTTGCCGACTTCGCACAATTCTATGATATGCGCATGTGGATTTGTATCAACGAGGGATACATTCCACCTACAACTGAGATCGAAGGACGACAAAAGGTTGTTCCTTATTCTAAAATGAAGGATGACGATAAAAAGATGTTTGAAGCAGAAAACCGTGCATACGCTATCATTAGAATGGCGTTACCTCAGGACATACTACACACCTTCCGTAATCAGAAGACGGCGAAAGAGTTGTGGGAGGCGTTGGAAAAACGGTGTGAGAGTAACCCGAGGGTTAGAAGGAAACGAATGGAAATGCTCAAGCAGCAGTTTGCCATCTTCAAAGCATTGAAGGATGAAAAGCTGGATGACACGATCACGCGTTTCTATCATCTGCTCACTGAGTTAGACAGTCATGACATTGAGTATAGTGACACTTAGAAGAATAATAAGCTTCTGGACGCTTTACCGGCCAAATGGGCGATGTATGTGGCCTTAATTAAGCATGATGACGACAAATACTATACTCTGACTTTAGAGAATGTGGTGGGAACGCTGAGGGCGTATAATTTTGAGTTACTGAAGCAAGCAACGGATTATGATCAAGTTCAAGATCCAGCAATGTATTTCGGAAAATCAAAACCTTCATTGGCAGCTGAAATGAAGACAGCTACAGCCTTCTTCTCTGGAGAAACGTCGTCACAGACTGAGCAAGAAGATACACAGAGTAAGGCTTTCTTAGGGTTTACTGGACCAGAAGAACAGCAGCATCAGGCTACTCCGGCATCTACATCTCAGGGATACTCTAAGATGCCTATGAGCGCAAAATCGGCTGAAGACCATCTGAATCTGTTGGCTTCATTCGTGGCCGCTTATGGTAATTGCGTTCAGGGCAATATCAACGATCCTGCACTTTGGAATGAGGATTACGATCAGGTAGACCCTGATGATCTTTAAGAGATGGATCTACAATGGCAACTGGCCATGGTAACTCAGAGAGTTAAGAGGTTCATCAAAAGGACAGGAAGAAATCTGAATATGAGTAACAATAGGATTGGTTTCGATAAGTCCAAGGTCAAATGTTATAACTGTCAAGGGTTAGGACACTTCGCTAGAGAGTGTCAGAGACCGAAGGTAGAAAATCACCAGGGACAGTATCAGAATCAACAGGGACCGTATCAAAATCAATCGCAAGGGCGATATCTTCCTAGTACTTCATCCGGTCAGGCGAATATAGCTGGGTTGTTATCTAATGTCACATCAGACAGACAGCTAGACGACACTTATGACTGGAGTACACATCCAGAATCGAACGCTAGAGCCTTTATGGCTGAAGTAACTGAGACTGGAGGTGAAGGGGCAGAGGAAATCACAGGGGACAGCAGTAAGAATGAGAGCAGTCCGATGTGGGTAGAGAAGTCAGATGATCAGCCAATTCTGGAGTTTGTCGCTCAGATGGCCAACGTAGAATCAGATCATACCAAGGTGAGTCTGAACTTTTCTCTTTTTCATGAGTTATGTGTTTTATGTGCTACATCTAACGATAGGTTAAATTTAGTACTAGAATCACATCAAACCATATCTGCTCAAAATGAAACGTTAAAATCAAATAATGCTAGTCTAATAGATATAAAGCAAGATCTTAGGGATAAGCTTAAGGCTGATGCACAGGATGTTATAGTTCTTAAGGACAAACTGAGCGAACAGTGTGTTAGGTTAGAACTCATGTATGAACATGTTGAGGCATTAACCAAGGAGTTGAAGACCAAAGACATAGACCTAGCTGAGTCTAAGGTAAAGGTAGCTGAGGCAAATAGTAAACTTGAAAAGTTTCGGAACTCATCTCTTAACCTAGGGAAAATTTTAGATGCACAACGTCAATCTAAAAAGCCTGTAGGTCTAGGATATCATGAGAGTCCTCCACCTTTCAATGACAACTATGTAGCTCAACCTCAGGAGAAAACTGAGAAATCAGTAAACTTAGAGGAAATACCGGAACCAGTGTCTAAACCTGTAAAAGTGAATGCAGCTAAGGTGACTGATAATAATATCAAGATTAAGAAGGTTAAATTTGTGACATCCTCTAGAGATACACCTGTAGGAAAACACAAAATTGACTTTAATGCTCAGGATGATGAACCAGTTGCTATAGATGAACCAAAAGAGCCAGACACTTGTGAGACACCTAAGTCAAAGGGCACACACAAAAAGTCAATTGACAAAATGTCTTGCTTTAGATGTCACGAAAGGGGGCATATTGCTTCTAGTTGTCCGCATAGGAAAGTAGATACTACTCCTAAGACAGGAAAGCTGGAACAACTTAAGCCTTCTCCAAGTGTTGCAAACACTAGTAGTTCTAAGAATACTGAGAAAACTGTGCTAGCTACACCAAAATCGGCTGTGAAACAAATACCGGTGTCAGGTCGACCAAAAGAAGCGATTAGGACTAATTCACCAAATCGAGTCATTAATCAATCTAGGTCTGGACGCAACAACAATATAGGAGTACTACACCTAGCAGAGCTTACACTCCAGTTAGGTCACACACTCCTGTTAGACAACAAACACCATGTAGAGCTCAGGGATATCAATCTGAAATGAATTATAATCGTAATTATTCAAGAGCTCCACAGCAAATGCCTACACAAAGGAAAAGAGTGAACATAAATCACTCAGCACCACAACAAACTCCAGTTCAAAGACCCAAGTCACCTGAAAGGAGAGATGGGTATTTGAAACAGTTTACGTATGTGGACGAGAATGGTATTACCAAGTCAGTTATGGCTTGGGTTCCCCGTGATAACTAACCTATTTTCTTTCATGTGCAGGAGATAACTACAGGTCCAAACAACAAATGGTTCGTCGACAGTGGTTGCTCCAGGCACATGACAGGGGAAAGAAGTCTACTTACAGACTTCAAGGGAGGGAATCGGGGATTTGTATCATTCGCGGGCAACAAGGGAGGAAACATCACTGGTACTGGAGTGGTCACTAATAGGACGATCAAATCGGATCAAATTTATCACGTTGATAAACTGGTCCATAATCTCATTAGTGTATCTCAAATCTGTGATAAAAAGAATTCAGTGTTGTTCACTGATACTGAGGCGTTGGTGTTAAAACCGGGATTCAAAATATCTGAAGAGTGGATACTGATGAGGGCTCCAAGGAAGAATGATCTGTACATGCTCGACATGAACAAGCCAGAATCTTCAATGGGTCCAATTTGTCTGCTATCTAAAGCTTCAGAGACAGAATCGGTTTTATGGCACAGACGCATGGCACACTTGCACCTAAGGAAAATGAACTACATTACGAGAAATGGACTGGTGCAAGGTGTTCCCATGAAGAGTTTTTAGTTCGAGGACAAGTGTCTGCCGTGCAAGAAAGGAAAGCAACACAAGAAAGCACACAAGTCCAAGACTCAGAACTCAATCGCTGCCACATTCGAGTTGTTGCATATGGACCTCTTCGGACCAATCAACAAAAGGAGTATAGGTGGTAGTTGGTACTGTTTAGTTATCACTGACGATTACTCAAGTTTTTCTTAGGTTTTCTTTTTAGGTACAAAGGGCGAGACGGCTTCCAAGCTTATCGGGTTCTTAGACCAAGTGGAGAATTCATATGGAACAAGGGTTAAACGACTTCGTAGTGATAATGGAACAGAGTTTAAAAACACTGTAATTGGTGTATATTGCCTATCAAAGGGCATAGTGCATCAATTTAGTGCACCTTATGAGCCACAACAAAATGGGGTGACCGAACGAAAGAACAGGACATTGATTGAGGCAGCAAGGACCATGTTATCGGATTCAAAGCTTCCTACCATGTTTTGGGGGGAGGCAGTGAATACCGCATGCCATATTTTAAACTGGGTCCTTACTGTCAAATCTTTGAACAAAACCTGTTATGAAGATTTGAATAAACGGCCACCTAATTTAACTGGATTCGAACCGTTTGGGGTACCATGTACTTTATTGAGAACAAAACATCAACCAAAGTTTGGTGAAAAGGCTGACAAAGGATACTTCCTAGGTTATGTGCCGAACTCACCAAACAAACGGGTTTTTAACAAATCTAATGTTACAGTAGAAATTGTGTATAACATTGAAGTCACAAGTTATACACATGAACCCCAAATAGGTCCGGAATGGATATTTGACTATGACAAACTGTTTGAGTCATTTAACATTTCTTTGGATGAAAATGTAGGTACTATCGAAAAGGACATGGAGTCGTTGCATCTGAATGACGAGGGTCATAGCTTTCCTTGGACCACTTTTCAATCAACTTCTGAGCCTACTTCAACTGAAGATCGATCTCCAGAGGTCACTGATTCTAAAGCACCTACAAATGAAAATCAGACGACAAATTCCAACTCTGAGGAAACTGTCCACGAGGAAGAAAATGTGGAGTCTGAGATTGTTCCCCCGTTAGGTGAAATAGGATCAAATTTAGGAGATAATCTGAGACTTGACGAGATAGAGACAGCTAGGATCAACAAGAACCATCCTATAGAAAGCATCATAGGAAATCCTAATGCGGGTGTGAGGACTAGGAGTAGTTTAAATAACAACACAGTGTTGTTGTCGATGATAAATGACTCCGAGGCCTTGCATACCTGCCTCTATTCATGTTTCATCTCGCAAGTAGAGCCGAAAAACGTGCAGATGGCATTAAAAGATAACTCTTGGGTTGAAGCGATGCAGGAAGAACTGTCACAATTTAGGAAACTAGAAGTGTGGGAGTTAGTTCCATTACCTCGAGGAGAAATAGCCATAGGAACCAAATGGGTTTTTAAGTGCAAAAGAGACGATCGGGGTATAGTCACTCGCAACAAAGCAAGGTTAGTTGTAAAGGGTTTCAACCAAGAGGAGGGAATCGATTACAATGAGGTGTTCGCGCCAGTAGCAAGGTTGGAAGCAATTCGTTTGTTTCTAGCTTTTGCTTCCTTCAAGGGCTTTAAGGTTTATCAGCTAGACGTTAAGAGTGCTTTCCTTTATGGGAAAGTGAAGGAACTGGTGTATGTGGAACAGCCGCCCGGGTTTAAAGATCCGAAATATCCAGACAGAGTATATCGATTAGATAAGGCTTTGTATGGATTACAACAAGCACCAAGGGCGTGGTACGAGACTCTGTCCAACCATCTATTAGAAAATGGGTTTGAAAGAGGAAGGATAGACAGTACGTTGTTCGTGAAGCGAAAAGGAGAACACTTCATCTTGGTACAAGTGTACGTCGATGATATCATCTTTGGATCATCAGACGAGCAAATGTGCAAGGACTTTGAAAAGGTGATGAAGTCAAAGTTCGAGATGAGTGCAATGGGTGAGTTGACCTTCTTTCTGGGGTTACAAGTTGATCAAAAGAAGGAGGGGATGTTTATCCATCAGACGAAGTATGTCTACGACATATTAGAGAGTTTTGGGATGGAAGGGACAAAACTGACAGCTCATTTCAGCACGCCGATTCAAGTGAATCACAATCTCGGACCGGGTTCTGAAAGTAATACCGATGTGGATCCGACGTTATATCGGGCCATGATTGGGTCACTTTTGTATTTAACTGCTTCAAGACCTGATATTATGTTTGCTGTTTGTATTTGTGCTAGGTTTCAAGCTAATCTGAAAGAGATGCACATGAAAGCTGTGAAGCGGATTCTACGATACCTCAAGTCGAAACCGAAGCTGGGACTTTGGTATCACGCGGAGGGCGATCTGGAATTGGAGGCGTTCACGGATTCAGACTACGGATGATGTAGCTTGACGCGCAAGTCAACAACTGGAGGTTGTCAGTTCCTAGGAGGGAGACTGGTTTCCTGGCAATGCAAGAAACAGACTTCGGTAGTCGTGTCAACGTGCGAGGCCGAATATGTTGCTGCTGGTAGTTGTTGTTCACAGGTTTGGTGGATACAACAACAATTGCGGGATTACGGTTTGACTTATACTCATACTCCTATTAGGATAGATAACCAGTCAACAATTGCTATTACTAATAATCCAGTTAAGCATAATAAAACCAAGCACATAGACATAAGACATCATTTTATACGTGATTGTGCTGAAAAGAACTTAATCAAGCTGGTAAAAGTGGCAACGGATGATAATAATGCTGATTTATTTACAAAAGCTTTTGATAAGTCACGTTTTGAATATTTGATTCAACTAAATGGAATGCGTAATCCAGAGTGAGTTGACCTTAGTAGAGTCTTATTTCTGTTTATAGCAGTAGTCTTTCTTTCTTTTTATAGTAAGTGTGGTAGCTTAGACTAGTTTCCTTTTATAGTAAGTTAGTAGGCTATTATATATTCTTACTTTTATTTATGAAAAAAAAAAGAGGAAACCATCAAAAAATTCAAAAAAAGAGAATATCAGAAAAAGAGTTAAGTCTTAGATGCATAGGTTCAAAGTGACAAAAATTAGCATAGTTAATACAAGCTCTAAGTGTTTAGCTTTCACACATAATGCACCTAATACGCTAAGTGTTATACATTATCTAGTATGATGTGTTGGTAGGCATAATACATATAGGGAGTCTCAAGGCTAATGAAATATTCAAGGAAAAGTCAAACGTGTCACTATCTTAGATGTATGATCAATTGGTCTCAATTTTTATGTTATAGACATACAGACTTTGATTCTAAATGAGGTATGCAAACTTTCTAGGGATGTATAGCAACATCAGATACATCTTAAAAATGGAAAGAATAGAAAAATCATATTGGGTTGAGAGTCAAAACAAGTAACTCTGTTGTACATAAGTACAGACCTGTTGCCTCTGTTTTCATTCGAGTTAGCAAGATAAGTCGCTTTGTTGTACGTCGGTACAGACCTGTCACCGCTGTCTTGCTAGCTTTAAAAAAATAAACTTTAAGACAAACTAAGACACTTTGTTGTATGTAAATACAGACCTGTGTCCGATGTTTGCCTTTTAAAGAAAGTTTGCAAATACCAAAAAGTTATAATCATTGTGTGTATGCCTTGATCATAAAAGTATGTCTATGTATGAGTCACGTAAGATAATTTCATGATAAATAAAAAGGCCAAGGGATATTCCGAAATGTAACATGTTAAAGGGAAAATAATACCAACGATCGGCTAGAAATGTATGTCACGACAAACAATCAGAGGAATCAAAAATTCCTAAGTGTGAAAGTTTAAGTACTGAAAGTGCGTATTTGACGCCGCTTTCTGATTGAACCTTTCTTTGACTATACTCGTCAAAATATTCTGTTAAGTGTTTAGTATAGGTTGTAAATTTTAAATAATAGAGTTTAGCCTAAGTTTAATTTTTGTTCACAATTTTAACTTTAATTCATTTTATTTTATTTTTTAATTTTAATTTTATTTTAAATTTAATTTTTATTATTTTTATTTTTATTTTCATTTTTACTTAGGAAAAATGTCAAAATTACTGAGGGTGCATTCCTAGTTGAATAAAATAAACATTGCGTGAAAATCTTGGGATTAGGATAAAAGATTTGGCATAGTTTATTCTGTAACACATAAAGGTTGAAAAAGTTGAATTTAAATTCAAAGGTTTTCGAAATTTTCAAATTTTCAAAGTTAATTTCGAGTTTAACCAAATTCGAATATATATTCGAATTTGGCAGGGTCTTCGAATATGCTGTTAAATTCGAAAGATGTCACAAACTCGAAGGTGGTTGATATAAATAGGTCAACAGTGACAATTCATTATCACCTACCTTCGATTTTCAGCCTTCGAGTTTATTAAAAGCTATTTCGAGTTTGTCTTCGAGTTTGCCGTTTTCGAGATTCATACTGTTCTTCGAATTTCTGTCCATTTGTGTACGAGTCTACTAGCAAATCTAGGTATAATCAAGTGTATTATACAAGATTTAGGTGGTTTTAGACTCCATTTAAGCCAAAATTAACGAATTTTGAAGTTTTAATGGTGGAAAGTTTGTATTTCAAAATAACAAACTTTGAACCGATGAAACATCAAATTGATCACAAATATCTTTGATTAGAACCTATTAGGACTAATGGATGTAATTTTCTAAGTCTAAATTGGTTAAAATCTTGGATTTTTGTTGTTTTTTAAACCGACACATTCGACTTTGTTCATTGTTTCGAATTTGATCATAACTTCGAATTTGTCTTTGAGTTTGTCATTCAACTCGAAGCATCCACTAAATTCGAAACTATGGTTGTTTCGAACTTGTCATTCGACTTTAATATTATATTCGAATTATTTGCTTAAAATTTAAATCAAACTTGTAGAAATTCATAGGTGTTAGATTTTGTACTTATACAAGTTCAAAATAAAACAAATTTGAATTTAAACAAGTTTATGTCTATCTTAATAATTCTAATATCTTATATGCTGTAATGTGCAATCATGGCAGATAGAATCGTCGTTCTTAAGCATAATATGGTCATAGCTCCGGACCATGCGATTCCAGAGGCTCAAGCCTACTGCCAGATGGTGGATTTTTTGGTGGGATCAAGGATTTCATATGCGCTATCACATAACATTCAGATAGTCATCCCTTATGTTCGTCAGTTTTGGGATCACTTACAAGTTGACTGTACTGTTACCCCAACTGTTTTGAGGACGAGGATTGCTGGACATCCTCTAGTATTTTCAGCTGACATGTTACGTCAAGTGTTGCAGCTAGGATCTCAAGAGCAGGAGAATGGGCCGATTGACTTCCCATTAGCAATCAGGCAAGCGGCCTTTAGCAGAATGGGATACAGTTTGGATGTGACTAAGTCTTCTTACATGAAGAGTGGGCTGATAGGGCAATGGCGATACCTAGCTCACGTTTTTATGGTATGTTTTGCCGCCAAGAAAGCAGGATTTGATTACTTAGTGTCAAAGATTCAGTCAAGGATGATAGCATTGGTTTACAATCAAAGGTTTAGCTTCTCAGAGATGTTCTTTACAGAGTTTGTTCAGCAAATAACAGCTCCTGACCGAGAAAGATTTCTGCTTTATCTGAGATTCGTAATGATGCTGATTAGGCATTTTCTACCAAACCTGCCACAGCTGAATGAAATCCAAAGTGTTGCGGTGATTGACAAACGAATCTTTGCCGATTGTCAAGCTCATCGAGGAAGATTAGCTAGGCCAGTGGAGGCACCACTTTTTGGTGCGGTAGTCAATCCAGATTTCCAAGTAGGGGAAGATGCCAACTGGGCAGGGGATTTACAGGTTCCACAGCAACCGCTGCAATAGCAACCGCCACAATCGAGGCCTCAGCAACAGAGGAGGAGACAACGACCATCTGCGAGATAAACTCAGGCTGCTAGGCCTTCCACAAGCCAACTGCCAGAGACGGAAGAGGCTGGTCCTTCAACTGTACCACATGTATCTGATCCGAGGCTTCAGACTTTGGATGAAATTTGGGCAGCTGGGCCTAATGCAAATGAGGAGATTACTACTGAACTCATTGGAGATCTCTTGGAGCCTCCAGAAGGAGAAGTTTATATTTTTAAGCAAATAGATAAGTATCAACCTGAGACAGCAGGTGAAGCGGAGTCAACTTCTGATTCTGAGTCAGAAGAAGCTGAAGAAATAGAAGTTGAGGGCCCAAACACAGTGACTGCAGATCCGTCCATTCACATAGGGACATATGGATCAAGATTAGTTGTGGTTGAGGAAGGAGTTAGAAGGAGACGAGCTTCAAGGGAGTCCGATGACTCAGATTTTGAGGAAGAAGAAGTAGCTCCTTTGATACCGAGGCAGAGAGCAAAAAGACATCACTTCATGCAGGGAGCTTCATCAGCCTCTGCTCCTGAGCTAGAAACACCTACCGCACAACCATCAGAACCCATTCCACAACCACCACCTGTTCAAGCATATGTTCCTCCACCAATCAACCCCACTCCCATCCAATCCATACCATCCACATCATCAACCTTCATAGACAATCAAAGGTTTTCTGAGCTGAGGAGCAAGGTTGACTTCCAGCAAGTCCAAATCTTTCAATTGACAAAAGCTGTTGGTGAGATACAGACTCATAACGCAAATATTGACAAAGATAAGGCTAATTTGAAGAAGCATGTTGGAAAGGGGGAGGAAGAGAATCTGGAACTTAAAGCTTTTGTTGCAGAACAAGCTGCTGAGATTAAATCGATGCGATCCCTTATTGAGCAGCTAATGAACAATCTAAAGGCTCAGGGGGAGACAAGCTGTAAAGAAGCTGAGGAACAGCAAAGAGAAGGTGATGACGATGGCGATGATCCCAATGCACCAAAAGAAAATGAGCCAGTAGATTTTCCTGCTGCTCTATATGCTAAAACTCAGGGGGAGCCTAGTCAAGGTGGAGCCGAAGGAGGAGAAGCCAGTTCCTCAAAGGTCACTGAGAGTGACATGAATGAAATGATTGAAGCGTTAATGAATATTGAGGAAGAGGCTTTGGATTTTGATTTTGAGGATGAAGTTGAAGATCTGGAAGAAGGGGAGTTTGTTCCTGAAGACAAAACCGACTGGAAATCTGATGATGAGGTCCATGTTGATGAAGAAGATGAGGCGAATGAAATCATCGTTCAACAGAATCTGTTCACAGATACATATGTGTCGGAAGGAAATAATATGATTGACATAGAAGCGGTCAAAGCTGTTTTAAATGCTGAATCATCATCTTTAGAGCCTGCCAGAGAGCTGACAAATGAAGAAAAGAGAAGACTGTGGTTCAGGGCAGAGAATAAGGAGTTAGAATTGAAGAAAAAGATGTGCGTACCTGGTACTGGAGAGCTGTCAGGAAATATTCTAAGCTGGTTCTTTGATAGAGAACTGCAGCTATTCATTATCAAACGAAAGGATGGCCTCCAGTATCTCAGAAGAAGACTAAAAGATTTCAACTCCTTGCCAAAGGTTGAGATAAAGGCATTGGCATGGAAGGAGCTCATAAATATCGGCAACGACCCTTACGCTGAAATCATAGCCAAGATCATTAGAAAGGAAGGAAGGTCGAGAAAGTTTGAAAGGCTCAATCCGAGAGTTGGCAAACGAGTAATGGACAATACCAGAATTGATCCTCTGACTGGTAGCTTTTGGATGAAAATTCAATATAAACCAGTCAGATGTTTGAAGAAAGTCCCTCTCAAGCCTATGCCACAAAATGTTTTGAATAATCTCAATTGGTGGTATGTGGAAAGTGAAACAGGTGAAGCGGTGATGGAAGACTTTGAAGAAAAAGTAATTCTTAGAGTATATGATCCGTTGCACCTATTTAATCTCTCGAAAGATGACCTTCAAGTTCTACATACTCATCAAATCTCGAGTGATGCACATATGGAGGTTGAGGCTAGAAAGTATCAGAATGTAGTTAAAGTTTGTATTGAGCAAGGCTTGTATGCTGGCAGTAGTTTAAATAAATCTAGTACTTAATCAAAATGTAAATAGTTAGAAGCTATCATCAAGGGGGAGTCTGTTGGTACACCCTGTGTGAAGATAGAAGTCTAAGTTGTATTAGCATTTTGTCTAAGTCATGCTACAAAGTATTGAATATTAACTAGTGTTTGATATATGTGTTTATATGTGTTTGACAGTTATTGATTGTATGTTTGAACTTGATGTAATGTATTACAAGAAGTTCAAACATAAAGTCCAAAGATTAATTCAAACATAAGTTAAAACATATAATCAAACAGAAGTTGTCATGTGAAATTCGAATTTAGCATGGATTCGAATTTAACATTAAAGGTAAATTCGAATTTGTCTTGAGGACAAACTCGAATGGGCCTTGGGCCTGGATTCGAGTTTGTCCTATGACAAACTCGAATGGGTCACTATAATTAGGGATTAACTCGAATGATTAGAAGACTTTTGCAGAATTCGTGTGAGCAATTAGCAAAAGGCGATCTCGAGTTTATCAGCTGATATTGTGTGTGTTCGGAGAGAATCATCGCGTAGGTTCATTCGTAGTCGATCGTACAACGCCGTGGTAGTCTCCGTATTCTGTGTGAGTGATATATCCGTCAAGCCGCTAACGAGGATTCCGCACTCGTTGGTGTGTGTCGCGTCTAGATAGATCTGTTAGTACAAGAACTTACAAAATCCTTCCTGAACAGCATGGCTCCAACCTTTGGTTCTGCTACACCACAGAAGTGTAGCAGATTCTTCATCTGTTCATCTTCGGCCTGAGGCTGATCATATGTTTCAGCCACAGGAAGACGAGAGCTTCCCAGATCAGACGAGTGGTGATCACAATGGTCTGAGTCCCATTGAGTATGGTGCCCTTGATGACTTTGGTAAATGGGTTGTAGGCACAGGTGTACCAGAACTCATATACCATCTCCTGGTACAGGTTACCAGGAGAGCCAGTCATGGCATAATTAAAAGGATGATCTTTCAGAAACTCCACCATTTCATTGTAGCCTTTCCCCACATAGTTTTTGGGGATTGTTAGGTTTGCAAGGTAGTTGGTAGGTTTCAGGGTTAGCATTGTGGTGACTGATGCATGTTTTTGAACATCAGCACCAACAAACACTGGTAGAAAGGGGTTGTTACGGTGAGCCATTTGGGAAGTAGTGAGAGTAGTAGAAGCACAGGACACTTAGTCTAAGTTTTAGGGTTCTTAGGAAGTTATGGAAGTAGTGAGGAATACGAAGATGAAACAGTAGGGGGTATTTATAGGATTTGAATGTGAGTGGGTATGAGAGAGAAACATTTGGGCGGTTGATTTGAAATGGTCGTTAACGGAAAACGAAACGGTTGTCCATGCCAGACCGTTTGTCAGACCACTTGAGCCCTTTTTATTCACTAACACACGTAAACAGACATTATCCGCAGTAATTAAGTTAATGATCTAAGCTGATGGTCAAACCTGTGATGAGCAGGGTCATCACAAACTGTTCACTCTTCAGGCTGTTCCTTCAACCTGTTCAGCTACTTAAAGAACAGATTTTGTTCAATAGCTCATCAGGTTACGAGAAAATGTCTTGTATGACAGATTGAAAGAGTGAGCAAGGTGGAGGTTTTATCATCAGATCAGGCTTGACATATAAGCTGTTATTGTCAAACCTGTTATACACTCAAGCTGTTCAAGTTTTGCAGAAAACGACTAAGTATAGAACATGCATAGTCTGTTCTGTCTAAGCTGTTCTGCGAAACTTGAGCAGTGTGAGACATATAATGACTTAGAACATTTTGGACACTTAGTCACTTTTGTTTAACATGCCCAACTTGCTTACCAGATTATTAAATCTATTTTCATCAAGAGGTTTGGTGAAGATGTCTGGAAGATGTTCATCTGTGGAAATAAATATTACCTCCACATTACCTTTCTGAATGTGATCCCTGAAGAAGTGATGTTTGACTTCTATATGCTTTGTTCTGGAGTGAAACACTGGATTGTTGGAGATAGCTATGGCACTTGTGTTGTCACATAGAATAGGAGTTTTCCTATATACAAGTCCATAGTCTTCAAGCTGATGCTGCATCCACAGAATCTGCCCACAGCAGCTTCCAGCAGCAATGTACTCAGCTTCAGCAGTAGAAGTAGAAACTGAGTTCTGCTTCTTGCTACACCAACTTATCAACTTACCAGCAAGGAGTTGACATCCACCTGTTGTGCTTTTCCTGTCTAGCATGCATCCGGCAAAATCAGAATCTGAATAACCTGTTAGCTCAAGGCTTGAGTCTTTGGGACACCAAAGACCCAAACCTGGTGAACCCTTAAGGTATCTGAAGATTCTTTTCACAGCAGCTAGATGTGATTCTTTTGGATCAGCTTGGAACCTAGCACATAGACAAGTAGCAAACATAATATAAGGTCTACTAGCAGTTAAATACAGCAAGCTCCCAATCATGCCTCTGTAAGTTGTTACTGAAACAGCTTTGCCACTGGCATCTGCATCCAATTTTACATTGGTTGCCATTGGGGTTTTAATAGGAGAACTTTGATCAAATTTAAACATTTTCAATACATCTAAAGTATACTTTCTTTGATATATGAAAATTCCATTGGAGGTTTGTTTAACCTGTAATCCCAAAAAGAAAGTAAGTTCTCCCATCATACTCATTTCATATTTTGATTTCATGAGTAATGAAAAATTCTTGCATAATTGCTCATTAGTAGAACCGAATATTATGTCATCCACATATATTTGAATAAGCATATATTTGACATGAAGTTGTAATTAAGTCAGTACACTTATTCACACAGGGTGTATCAACACAATCATCATCATGCCCATCATGGTTAGCAGGTTCCTCTCTGGGTGTATTGGAAGCTTTTGAGTCCTCTTCACTGTTTGAATGTATGAGATCATCAAAGTTGAATTCTCCTTAAACTGATTCAGAAACAGCTTTAGTGGAGGCACTCCTGGACTCTTCAAAGGTGACATTGATAGATTCATCTATCACCTTTCTCTTGTTGTTGTATACTCTGTAGGCTTTGGAGATAGCAGAATATCCAACAAATTTACCTTCATCAGCTTTGGGTTCAAACTTTGCCAGTTGGTCCCTTTGATTCAGAATGAAGCAGGGACATCCAAACACATGGAAGTAGCTAACATTTGGCCTCCGGCAGCTCATAGGGAGTCTTATTGAACCTTTTCACCACTAAGGATCTGTTTTGGGTGAAGCAGGCAGTGTTAACAGCTTCAACCCAGAATGATGAAGGTAAACCAGATGCACACAACATGGTTCTAGCAGCTTCAATGAGGGTTCTGTTTCTCCTTTCAGCAAACTCCATTTTGTTGCGGAGTTTTTACTGCTGAAAAGTTCTGTGTGATCCCTCTTTCCGGACAGAAGTCCTCAAGAGTACTGTTTCTGAATTCAGTACCATGATCGCTTCTAAGCTGCTTCACTTGAGCAGAGTTCAGCATTTCCATCTTTTTGATAAATCCAATGATTTGTCTAGCAGCCTCTCATTTGTTCTTCAGAAAGATCACCCATGTAAACCTGGAGAACTCATCAACCATTACTAGAGTGTATCTTCTTCCTCCTAGACTTGGGACACTGACTAGTCCAAACAAGTTCGTGTGGATTAAGAAGAGAGGAGTATCAATAGAAAAATTATGCTTGGATTTAAAAGATGATTTTCGCTGCTTTCCTTTCTCACAAGCTGTGCAGAGTTTATCCTTAACAAAGGTCATAGAAGGAAAACCTGTTACCAACTCTTTCTTACAGAGTTTGTTGATATTCTTGAAGTTCAGGTGTGACAGCCTTTTGCGCCATAACCAGTTCAGGTCTGCATTGGTTCTTGTGAGAAAGCAGGTTTCAGTTGTGGGATCAGCAGATTTCATGTCCACAACATATACACCTTTCTTTCGTTGAGCACACAGCACAACTTTGCCTTGGGGATCTAATATGTAACCCAGGTGCTCATCAAAGTTAACCTTGTAGCCAACATCACACAGTTGACTTATGCTAACAAGATTATGTTTTAGCCCAACCACATAGGCTACTCTTTTGAACACTGCAGCACCAGCTTTAAGAGTTCGATATCCCTCAGTGGATCCCTGTACGTTGTCACCAAAGGTGACTTTTGGCCCTTTTTCAGGCCTGAGATCACTCAGCATGTCCTTGCAACCTGTCATGTGTCATGAGCAGCCACTGTCCAAGTACCAAACCTGGGATGGTTGTTTGTCCTGCAGAGTGTCATAGGAAAACATTAGTTACTTTTAGAGGAACTCATCATTGTGATGAGTTCTCCTACTTCATCAACATTTGTTGATGGGCTAGTAATATCCACACTAATATTTCCTATTTGAATGGTATCAGTTTGGATACCACTCTCATTGACTAAGTTACTTCCAACACTGCTTGTTTTAGCAATGATGGAACTAGCAGAGTCAACAGGCCTCATGTCCTTAGTTTCAGGACAGTCTTTGGCCATGTATGTCTTCTTCCCACATTTATAGCATTTTTTCTTTTTAGCCTTTTTGGAAGAAGAGCTTTCAGAAACACATTCTGAATTATTTCTGTTGATTTTATCAGCAGGTTTAGCAAACTTATTACTATTTTTTGATGAATCAACAGCTTGGGTGGAAGACACAATAGCAACAGCTTTGACTGTTTCATCTTTCCTCTTTTTGGGAGGACAGATGTCAAAAACAGGAAGCTTGATTAGTTTTTGACCTTCCACAGGTTTGGGAAACTTATTCCCAGATTTCTCAGGCTGAGCAATGGCTTTGCCTTTGCCCTTACTGAGATGTGATTGATGCTGCCTATGAACATAATCACTGTTTCTGGTTTTGAAAGACTTATTTTCATTTATAACTAGTTCTCCACTATGATTGAAAACTTATTTGAAACCACAGTAGATTTGCTTTCAACATGAGATTTACCCTTATTGAAAGCAGGCTGCTTACCTTTTGAAAACTTATTTTCAAAATGTTTAGCATCAAAAGGATTAACATGTCTTTTACCATCAGCTTTGGATCCAGAGCCTGTTTTGTCAACAGGTTTAGTGTCCAATGCTGCAGTTTGAGCATGTTTTCCTTTCTTTTGCTTGTGTGAATCAGCAGAGCACTTAGTAGGCTGATTTGATGGAGAACACATTCCATCATCAGCCTTTGGGCCTTTTTCACACAAGCTGTCAGTATTTTTGAGGCCTGACAAACCTGTTTGTTGAGACAAGCTTTCCATTAACTTTCTGGATGAAAGTACTGGGAAGCTCACCAAGAGTGGATAAGTCATCTTTCAGATTTTTAATCTCAACAATAGAAGCTGCTTTGTCAAGATCCCCTCCAAGATAGGCTTGGATTTGTGCAGGGATCTGCTGACTGATGCAATGGCTGACTTTTTGTGCAGATTGGCACCAAGAGTCAACTATCTTTTGAAGCTTTGCATGTTTTACATCTGTTTCTCTCTTTTCTTCCAGTAAAATAGAGTTGATGTGTTTTAATTCATCAAGCTCAATTTCCAACTTATGGAAACTGTCTAGTTTACTGGATTTTATTTCAAGATCAGTTTTAAGCTTAGAGATTTCAGATAGTAAAACATTATGCTTCTCAACAGCAGCTTTTAAATCAACCAGCATATATTCAAACATTTTTACTTTTTCATCAGATTTGTAAGCCATAAAATGTTGTAGCTTGTACATCATTGTAGGGTTCCAGTTCTCTACGCTGCTGAAGGCTTCAGCTTCAGCCAAGTCCTGTTTGAAGTTGCTAGTTGATGGGACGTCAGTGTTGGCCATCAGACAGTTGTTGTCTTCTTCATCTGAGGATGAATCAGACTCCTCCCAGTCACATGTTTCTGCCATCAATCCCTTTTGCTTGTTGGAAGCCACTGAGTTTTCCAACTTTTTCACCTTAGCCATGGCCATAAGGTACTTAACCCTATAGCCATCATCCCTGTTAGTCTTGTATGGTTTGGAAGACTGTCCAACAGCTTTTGACACACAGTAAACAGCTATATGGCCAGTTTTGCCACATTTGAAGCACTCATCCTTAAATTTATCAAATGCCTTCTTTTTGCCAGCATTTGAGTTCCCCTGTAGCATATTTCTTCCAAACCTCTTCTTGTTGAACGTTTTGACAAGCATTGCAATCATTTGATCATCATCAAGTTCAGCAAGATCTGCACTGTCTTCCTCATCAGACATTTCCTCTCTTTCATCATCAGCCTGTTGATCAGGTTGTGTGAACACATCACATACCTGCCCAACATGTTGTCTCACGCTGGCCACTAAGGCAACACCTCTCTTGGACATTTCCAAGGCATTTCTCTTCTGCTGCCTTGACTGCTCATCATTTAGTAAGGATCCATATAAGTTTACAAGATCCATACCTTTGATGGTACCTGAATTTCTCAAGATGGTAGAAAAGTAGTTCCATTCTTCAGGCAAGATGTCCAAGAACTTGTTCACCAGAGTCAGGCTATCCTTTGTGATCCCAACAACTTTGAGATCATTAACAAGAGCAGTAAACCTGGTGTAGGTTTCTGTGAGTGTCTCCTTTGGTTTTGCAAAGAATTGAAGAGTTCATACTGTTTAACAAGATTGTTAATCCTGTTGTCCAGTGTGATTGTGGGTCCATCATAGACGGTACACAAAGTATCCCACATCTCCTTTGCAGTCTTCATCTCCTCAACCTGTTTGAACACATCATCAGGCAGAGAGATAACCAGGTTATTCCTGGCTTTTGCATCCAGAGCAACCAGTCTTTTGTCTTCATCAGACCATTGAGCTTTAGCCTTCTCAAAGGTTCTGATTTCAGGGGCAGCTCCTTCAACAGTAGGAGTTATGGTAGTAACAGAGGTTGGTACATAGGGACCTTCCATTACTATCTCTGGTAGTTGTACATCCAGATTCTCCAAATAGAGCATCATTCTGCACTTCCAGCCAGAGAAGTTCTGATGATTGAACTTTGGGGGTTTGGCCATTGACCCATTGTCATAGTAAGAGGAGGAATTTGCAGCACTGTTGTCCATGGGAAAGTAGGGAGAATAAGAGATCTAGAGATGGCACACACTCTATCTGCTCTGATACCAGTTGTAGGTCCCAAAAGGTTTCCCAAGTGTATAGTTCTAAGCTGTAGAGGGGGGGGGTGAATACAACTATTTAAAAACTTAACAATCTTTTCTCAATGTTTGTGTATATTATTAACAAGTGTTAATTACAAATAAGCTTGAATGCAGAAAGGTTCAAGATGATATGACAGATACAACAGTTGTTCAGCTAATCTAAGACACACTCAGACTAGATACAATGACTACACTCACTTAGATGCACTAACTGTTTTTACAAGACTCAGATGGATAGCTTGAATAAGAACAGCTTAGACACACGTACTGTTATATTCAAGCAGACTTGCATGCATGAAAAACAGACTTTTAATGCACGATCTGATTTCACACTCTTGATTATCTCACAATCCTTAGAAGCTTCCTTTTATACTCAAAAGGAGAATCTCAGTGAACCTTCTTCATTGGACAGATGAGATAGTGGAAAGTCTTTCCAAAAATACAAGACACCTTTCTGCACGTTCTGATAAAGCATATTTGTCTTCACATGGCAGAATCTTTGTCTTTTCCTTTTTTTCACTGTTGCATAAGCCTTTAACCAAAAGAGGAATGTCAACTTTGCATCTTTCTTCTTTTGCTAATGCCATTTTGATATAAGAAAAGGTCTGTCACCCTTTTCAGATATCTGTTTGTCTTCATGTAACAGAACAACATGGGCAGGCTGTGCAGTTCTGTTTTCCAATTTGTCTTCGACTTGTAAACTGATCTTGTAGCAAAAAACAATACATGAGGATTTGGAAACATATTCCAATAAAGTGTTTAACCTGTTCACAAAGAACAGGTTCTGTTCACAAAGAACAGACCTGTTCACAAAGAACAGAACACTTGTAAACTGTCCAAGCTGCTCAACAGAATAGAGCAGCCTAGACAGTTTATGTCCAGCCTGTTCAGCAGACATAACAACTTGGACAAACTGTCTTTGTTGCAACGAATGCAACATGGTAAACAACTTTGGGCTGATATTGCAAATCACTTTTCAGCTTTCAATAAGGCATAAACAGACCTTAAATTATACCTTCAAGTGCATCAACAGGTTTGATTAAAAATCTCCCCCTCAGATGTAGAGCAGGTTTGACTGAGGCCTTTTTGTGCCTAACATAGACACATATAATAAACAATACCGTGACCATAAAATATTTATAGTTACTTATTTCTTCCTAATCGTGGCAATTGGTAACTTTTAGACACATGCAATAATACAATCTGTGACCATTAAATACTTATTGTCACATTATATTTCTTTTGAAATCACTATTGTTCCTTTTAGACACGTGTAAAAAATTAAATCGTGACAATAAGTTACTTACAGCCACATGTGTTTTCTATTATCGTGATTGTTGTTTACTTTTAGACACATATAACATTTATAATAGTGACCGTAAAATATTTATTGTGTCATGCTGTTTCGTAAACGGTGATCGTTGATTCCTCTTAGTCATACAAAATAAAATAAAGTGTGACCATAAAATACATATAGTCACATTCTTTTCCTTTAATTATTACAATTAATTACTTTTAGTCACATATATGAATTAAGACATGACCATAAACTACTTGTAGTCATGGTTTGTTTTCTTTGATCGTGGTTAATATTAAGTTTTTGACACATATAAGACATTTAATCATGACCATAAAATACTTATACTGACACGTTGTTTTTTAAACTGTGACAATTGATAACTTTAACCATACAAAACAAACTAAATTGTGACCATAAAAAACTTATAGCTACACTTTGCCTCTTTTATTATGACAATTAATTACTTTTAGTCATATAAAATAATATAAGACGTGACCATAAACTTCTTGTAGTCACAGTTGTTTTATTTCATTATAATTAATGTTTACTTTTTGACACATATAAGACATTTAACTATGACCACAAAATACTAATAGTGATAATTTTTTTTTAAACTGTGACAATTAATAACCTTTAACCACACAAAACAAACTAAATCGTGACCATAAAATAGTTATAGTCACATTTTGTTGCTTTTATTATGACAATTAATAACATTTAGCAACTGATAATAAAATAAGTCGTGACCAAAAACTACTTGTAGTCACAGTATTTTTTCTTTTATCATAGTTAATGTTTAGTTTTTGACACACATAATACAATTAACCATGACCACAAAATACTCATATTAACAAGTTTTTTTTTAACTGTGACAATTGATGACCTTTAACCACACAAAACAAAATAAATTGTGACCATTAAATACTGATAGTTACATTTTTTGTTCTTTATCACGGTTAATGTTTACTACAAAAAAAATGGTCTTTAGAGACAAACTCAGCGATATTTTTAGCGACGTTTTTTTTGGTCAGTGACGTCAAAGGAGGTGTCGCTATAAATGCGTCGCAGATTTTGGTGACATCAAAAGGCACGTCGCTAAAAATTTTGACACCTTTAGCGACTCCTAGTAAAAGTGTCGCTATCTAGAGTTATGTTACTAGTGGTGTCATTGTTTGTGTCGCTGTTGTTGAATTATGTCACTAGTTGTGTTGTACTCTGTGTCGCTACTATCGAATGTTGTTACTAGTTCAATCAAGATTTGTGTCGCTATTTTTGAATGATGTCGCTAGTTGAGTTATTGTATATTATTATGTTTGTCTCTATTATTAAATGATGTCGCTAATTGTGTTATTGTTTGCATCGCCATTCTTGATTAATGTTGTAATATGTGTCTCTATTTTTTAGTGATGTCACTACTCATGTTACAATATTTGTCGCTATACTTGATTTATGTCCCAATCTGTGTCGCTATTTGAGTCACTATCTTTAAATGATGTTGATATTATTATTATTATTATTAGCCATTATTTTTTTAGTACGGTTACTATTTTCTATCAAATTATCATAACTATATTATTAACAATTATATTTATCAAAAACTAAAATTGAGGAAAATCTAGTGTTTATTTATTTCATCAAACTATGTTATTAACAATTATTTTTACATTAAAATGTAGATTATTTGTACACAAAACAACAAAACTGTTTTATACGAACTAAACTATCTATGCTCCTTTTGGCTGATACCGGAGAACGTCTAGAAGTTTTTCTGTTGCCTTTGCATCACTTCAGTCACCGTGCATCGTAGCAATAACAAACACATTAGGGTCTTTACCTCTTCCAGATGACCAATTACAAATCCAAGCTTTGCATCACCATCTCTTTTTTTTTTATTTCAACGGAAACCTCGCCTCCAACAGGTGCGGACCAAAGACGAACAACTCTTACAAGGCCAATGTCAACCCCATGGTAATATTCAAAACCATAAACACTCATGTTGGCGATGTTTGTCAGGTCAGAAAACCATTGGCGTTGACAGCAGCGGAAGCTGTTTCTCCAGATCTCTAAAATTATAAGCTCGTAATTCTGAGTTTGAAAATCATGAAGGAAAACAGAAGCATTTCAGCTTGGATTCACAAGTGACCACTTAGTTCTGCATAAACATGATTATTATTCTAAATATTGACCTTTCTGTTTCTCTATACCATTAGACTTTTGAATCCATGTGTTTCTTGTAATTTGAGAAGTAATTAAAACAACACAAATTTCGCATACTTTAAAAAGTATGGTGATTCTAAGGTTAAACCGACGTAGAAAACATAGATTCATTAGAAAATATATGCAAACATTCACGATTAAGTGTCATTGTTTCTGCACTTTAATAATCTTACTATTAGAGCAAGTAATACAACATAAATATACAATCAACTATATAGTTTGTGCGGCCCGAGACACATCTATTAAAAGGGCCAGCCATATATATATATATATATATATATATATGTATATATATATATATATATATGTATATATATATACATATATATATGTATATATATATGTATATATATATATATATATATATATATATATATATATATATATATATATATATATATATATATATATGTATGTATATATATATATATATGTATATATAAAGGTTGTTCAAAAGTATATATATTTAGCCACTTATTGATGTAGTTTTATATATATATATATATATATACACACACACACACATATATATATATATATATATCTTTTCTACTTATAAAGCATTTAGCTTTTTACTGTTTATGATGCATAAGGTACAACTCCCTAAAGCTGCTTTCTTGAATTTTAAGACACACCCACTTACAAAGCTTGAGGTACAATTCTATAATGCATGCAATTTCGAATTTGAAGTTAGCTTTTGAATTTTGAAAAGCTGTGCGCAGTCTTGGAAATCTCAAGGACTCTTCACTTTTCAAGAAGAGGTGCAGCAGCTATTCGAAAAGACATAGACCGACTTTTAGAATACTCAAAATTACTCCCCAAATCGGAGTTCCTCCTACCGGCGTTTCCACAATTCTGAACCCTAGATTCCAACAGCCGCCGCTCAAGGACATGAAGACGAATTCACTTCACCATCGCAGCAACTTTTCCGTTCCAAGTCCATCCACATATCCAAACACATCCCCTACTAATTACTTCATGTCCAGTTCTATCAAACGTTTGCCATTTTACAAATCACAATAGGCATTATTTTACTTTTCTTGAAAAGAAACCAGAAAAAAGTAGAAGAAGGATCAATCGATAACATCTGTTGTGATCGAACAAGTTCTTGTGCGAGAATAAAAAAAAGAAGATATAAAAAGATGTGTGATCGAACAACGAATTTCTAGTAATAACCAACCATTTCTCCTTCTAATTCCTTGATAATTGATATCATGAATCTGAGAAATGCATTTGCCCACCCACTTATGGATTCTCTTACTTCTCTTTTCTGGGGTTTTTCTAGGGTAAAACTTTCTTTTAAGTTACAGAGACGATCGGTTACTTATTGTCTGCTATAAATTTATGTGATATAGTGATTTTCTTGGTTAATTTGTTTACCCCTATTTGTGTTTTGGGTTTGGTATTTGTATTCTGTTGTTTAATCAATGTGGCTTGTTTTTGTGTTCAACCATGGATATGTCTGGACATATTTTGTTTCTACAGGTTGTGATACTTATACTCACTCATTGATTTTTTTTTTTTTTGCAATGTTTCTTTGTCAGGTTTCATCCATATTCATGTATGTATCAATCATCTTAAACTATAGCAGAGAATCAATTAAAATCTCTAATTACAAATAATCAAATCTATACAAATAGTTCAACATAAACAGAGGGATTTCTACAGTTCTAATATAAATTTAATTGACAAAGGCCTCAACTCATTCTTTAAAGTTTGAAAATTTATTGCTCAGCAGATCTACTTAACAGTCAAAAAGAATTTGTTGAGGCTTCTATACTCTGTTGATACACACATTGTCACTTTTACTGTTTGTATCGTGTTTGTTGCTGCTTCTATACTCTTGCCATGTATTCTGTAGTTGGCTATATATTTACAGATTTTTTATACTTTTACTGTGCTTAAAAACTGGGTTCTAGCTTGGCTTTATTATGAGATTATGCATAAGATTAATGTTTGTATCATGTTTGCAGAAACCTGGTGGATTCATTGCTTTACTTGATGGAGAGGTAATGCATGTTTGTTACATCTTATATGTAAGAATGTTGTTTAATTGCTTTGGGTTTTTTTGGGGCTTTCAAGTTGATCTTAACTATATGACGAATTTAAATTATAATCCACAAACCACACTCTATAGTAGCAGTAGCTTGCTTCAATACAAATTTTAATCCATTGCAGTCAGTTTTGACAGATATGTGATTAATTATATCTTTTTATGCTTGATCTTTTATTCTTATGATTTTTTTAGAGATTCCAGTAAACAAGTATATCCTGGTAAGTAATTTTGATGACCACTTACCCATGGATTTCTTTTGTTTTTTTATCGTAATTTAGTTTTAATATGATTCTATTAGTTGGCATTGGTGAGTAACTTACTTGATTGTTCTGTTGAAATGCTTTAAACATAGTGTTGTTAGAGTATCAGGTAAGTATAACGATCTTTCTTTTAGTTTTCTTGTTTGGATCTTCTATTACTCTGAGTTTTAAAGCATTTATGAAATGTACGATTTTGTTTTTTTTGTTATATGATCAGAATAAGTCGAATCCAAAAATCTAATTGTTGACTGTGATGGAGAAGGCAATAATCAAGTCACTGAATGGAGTTGCTTTGGTCAATAGAGGGTGACTTGTGTGAGTATTTTATAATGTATTACCATGTCTGGGTCATTTTTTGATTCCCAATCTTCAAAAATTTTCAGATTTTTTTGTATGTGTTGTGAATCTGTCTTTGTTGTTAATTAACATTCATGGTTTGGGGATTAAAATGAAATAATTCATGTCACTTTATGAGATCAAATTCAACACCTGCATATTGTATTTGTGGCAAAGTTATCATTGAATGTAATTAAAATTGAGGTTCAATTTTAAAGTCAGATTGTCCATTCTCTTTTTTTTTTAACAGATTGTTCTCTTCATTGTAGATATGTTATTTTCAAGTGCTGATACGAAGCTTCAATTTTGTTCTGAAAAAGTAAATATCACTATTTTTGTGTGCTAAAATTGAAGTTCAATTGTTACAGATTTTTTGCTTCCATTATATCTTCTGTTCTAACTTAGTTTGGGTCCAGAAACACGTTATGAACGATCTATTGGACCTAATGCATAGATCCTCATTACTGCACTTAAGAGTTATCATTGACCTATGGTTTTGTTCCAGACATCTATCATCGGACTAGAAGCAGCCCGTATACACTACATGAGTCGGTCAGGTGACTTTTACCTTTTGGTGATTTTTAACTTTAACTTTTCACTTTCTAGATGCATGTTTTCATTATTCTTTGCAATAGTTTTATAACATGAAGTTTGAGGTTGGGATTTATGTTATGGAGCATGCATGGATCACTATTTAGGCATTAGTGTTCATGGTGGATCTAGACCTCAAAAGTAAGAATGTCTTCCCTTCTCAGTGCCGTCAAGATCTCTCATCGTGACCGGCTGTCGATTGACCCTAACCAATTATCATTTTTCCAAAGTCAGGAGGTACATTTCAACTTTTATGTAGAGCATATGGTTTCCACTCTGATTTAAAACTAAAATTGATTTTTATATTAAGTTACCTATGTCATTTGCATTTGTAACTATTGTAGTATTGTAACATAAAAAGAATAAACTTTTTGGACCTATACAAATATTTTGTTGTAATTAATATGCATGTGTCTATTCTCTAGGCTACAATTTGACGTCGAAAGTTTCACCTCATTTTCTTGTATAAAATAGATACAAGTTGATTTTTGAAGCCAAACATACAGCTTTTCAAATTCCATACGCACATAGGTAATCATTATGGTTGAATTTGCCTATATAATAAGTAGTTTTCTAATACTTCTATCTACATTTTAGCATCGTAGTATGACTCTTCCGTTTTATAGATTTGGTGTTTTTAGAAGATTTTTAAGGGGGTTGTGATAGTTTCATCGAAAAACGACTCCATTTGAAAGTTTGTTGTCTTATTATGCAATTTCAGCAAAGTTGATTGCTATTATGGACAGATCGTTTGTAAAAACCAGAAATTTGAAGGTTTCTTGAGCTCAAGGGGTTATTTGGGTTATATCTGAATGTTGTAGGGGTTAAGTTGTTAAAAAAGTAAAACCAAAGTAGATTTGTATTATTAGCATTTTTTTATTTAAAGGAGCTAAAAACTTCATTTATGTAATTTAACTCTATAACTTTTTTTGATTTAAAGGAGTTAAAAGCACGATTTAAATGATAGATTTGGGTTTTTTTTTTGTTACTTGTGAATCCAAGATGAAATGCTTCTCTTTTGTTTCCTAGGTAAACCAATCTGAAGTTTTCTTTGTTTTTATTTTTAAATGTTTTTATTAAATACAGCATGTGCGAGTGTGTGAATGTGCAGTCCGTAACTCAGTTTCAAGCTGAGTCTTAAACCGGATGTTAATCTTCCTTTCTGTCTTTGCTGTTGCATTTGTGTGTGGTGTGTATCAAGATTAGTAGCAACAGCCTATCAAGTGATAATTAAGACTAAGCGTTGAAATAGAAAATTGGCCAATCTTGGTACGAGAGCAGCCGAACTTCAAATCTCATTACGATCTTTAGAAAATGAAGATTTTTTAAAACCTTTACTCAGGGTGCAGAAATTGAAAGAAAATATAATAAATATGAAATAGATTTTTTTGGTTTGTGTGTGTTTGTGCGCTTGTATGTGATGTGAATAACAGCAGCAACAATAGCAATATATATGTGTGTGTAGTGAGTACTTATGTGTTGTTGCTAAGGAATTAAAATAGAATAATCAGAACACCATCAATTAATATATAGGTATGCTAAGGGTGTCCTTGATGTTAAAAATAAAGAAGCAACACCTACACATGTGTATGTGTGGGCATCTAGGCTGTCAAAACAGAAACTTAATCAACAGCTAAAGCATAGATATGTTTGTGTGATGAACATTTTAACTCCTTAACTGTTAATCTTTTGAACAATTTAACTCCTAAATTCACCATTTATTCCTTCTTTCTGTTGCAAGAAATCTTGAAATATAGTTCATGCGTGTAGTGATTTAGTGATTAATTGTAGGTATTAGCCATTTGAGAATTGAATCCCTTTATATATATAAAACTCAAAACTTATATTTAGTTTCTGCATTTGCATGTTTATTTCTGTGGCCTATAATCAGGTCTGTTAGTTCAAGCATGGGACGACAATTGTAGTGTCCATTACGAAGTGTTGACACACATAATCAGACCCATTTGTTTCATAACTTCTGATCAACTATTGCAAACCTAATTTCATAAAATATATAAAAAATGATGGGTTCTATCAGCAAGCTATATATTGGGTTTCTGTAACAGTTTACATACTAATTGAGTTTGATTAAAATTTATGTACTAAGAATGGGTTCTAAGATGTTCTTTGATTTGAGTATGTTCTCTACTTGAGTTGTTGTTTCTGTTGGTAAGCTCATGTTCAGTACTGTTTTTCCTGGAATAGGAATAAAAAGTGTTATGCAATAATGTGTTAGCTCATCAATCTAGATGCTACAGAGTCAATGGTGTTCGTTTTATACATTTAAACTTTTCAAGGATGCTATATAGATTAGGAAAGATTGGATCAACAAATGTAAAGATGCTATTGAAAGATTGGATAAACAATTCGGATGGACGAAATTTCAGATTTGAAGATAATCCACAGGCCACACAACTGAATTTTTTATGTATGGTTTTTTTAGGATGGGTATGAATGTCTTGAGTGACGGTTTGCCTAGACATCTCTTTTTGTTAGTTTCCAGCCCATGACTAAAATTGGTTTTAAGCGAATTACATGATATACCATTCTATGCTTTTAGAAGCTTTAATTTGTACTTGAAGATTTCTCGATATGCAAATATATTGACTTAAAAGAAATTGCATACGCTTTTCATGTTCAATGACATTAAATGGTTAGAGGAAAACATTAAAGTGGAAGGGAAAAAACAAAGCTAAGTTTATGAATTAACATGTATTGAATTCTGATTGATATTAAATTTGTTCAATTTCTGACCAGTTTCAAAAATAGATGCATCCATAAAGCCGCTGCATGCATTACGATGTATAGACAATGACTCCGTGATTACATCTTCTTTGAGCCACTGGTATGTTCCAAGACCATGGGCAACAACCGACGCAGGTGATATAGTATAAGTAAGTCCAGGTATCGAACACAGGGACAAAATGGTGTAATGATGATAATAGGTAGTCGGTTAATAATTAGCTAATATCGTCATGTGTTTGCAAAAATAAGAAACATGTAAAAATTATAAAATCACGAGCGCAAATCCACACAAGTACGAGATATACACACTTAGAAAGAAAGATTTTAAGATTGCAATTTGATAAGGGTAATCAAATGGAATGCTTCCCCCTAAACATTGGATGAATAACAATGAACACTCTTGGAATGAATAACGCTTGAATTTAAGAAAATAAATCATTAAGATCACTCAACAATGGTTTAAAAATCTTAAATCCAACCTTTTATGTAAAGTAACAAAGATCACTCTAATGAATACTTTGACATAAAATCATATGCAAGTAATGATGATGAAATTACAAGATCACTCAAACTAAAATCATCATCCCAATATTAACTCTAAGAAAATATAGAGATCACTCAACTATATTTTCTTAAATTAATAAAGCAAACTAAATACTCACAGTCATGTTTTTGTTATGAAATATTGTTTATCAACTCACGTATCAAAACATTCGTTTATACTAAGATTCACACCAAAATACAACCATATTTATAATCATAGTTAAACACTTAAATAATCCACCCTTTTTACTCTCACGAGCTTAAAAGATCAAACAAAGTAACAAAATCACTCTATTCGAAATAAATATAAGCAAACCCGATTCACATCTAGGAACACAAATATTCATGGCAAATCATTCAAGTGTTAAACTAACGACTACAAACATTCTTTCAAAACAAGAACATAAATATATTCATTCCAACAAAAAGATATAAAATCATCCAATGTTTAGGGTTCTACAAACCCAAATGATTACAATAAACAACTACTCCATATATATAGAAATGCACAACATATACATCATATATAAAGAAAAACTAACCATAACCAAAAGATTTAGAAATGTTAGAACTCCCCTAACAATGATAATCGATGTTGTGTTGTTGAAACCTTCAACGTTGCACTCAAAAATGGCTCCAAACCGACTTTCTAGCCTTCCAAATAGTGTAAAAATCGTTGTTTTGTGTGAAGGAAACGAGCATGATGATTAAATGTTGCTGAAAACGCTCTATTTATAGACTTGGAAGGGCACGCCGTGCCTCTTGTGTGTCACCTCCTTATTGGCTCTGGAAATGCATGGAATGTTCGTGTGTCAGGCAGGGCACGCAGTGCCTAAAAGTAGGCACGCCGTGCCCTCCACTTTTCAGCTGATAGTCTTCCTGGCATGCCTAATCAGGCATGGTGTGCCTTTGAGGGCACACCGTGCTCTTTTGAGGGCACGACGTGCCTTACCCTTTTCAGCAAAAAATCTTGATTTTCTTCCAACAAACCCTACAAATATTGATTTAACATAAATAACACTTGGAGGAACAAAATTCAACGTTTTCCCTCAATAAAATACTCTAAAAACAATAGATATCGCCTGGAAAATGTATATAGTTATGGTGATATCACATGCATTACGATGTATAGACAATGACTCCGTGATTACATCTTCTTTGAGCCACTGGTATGTTCCAAGACCATGGGCAACAACCGACGCAGGTTCCTTGTTCATTATTTTGTGTATACCTGCATTTAGCATTTCAAGATAACAAGAAAACTGAATGTAGGCTGATAAAGATAATCCACTTTCAAATGAGCACTAATGACATCCATTTTTCCCTGATGCTGAGACCGTCTTGCAATGAATGCAGCCTTTTCGAATCCACCACCAACTGTTTATATCATAATGGAATTTGTTCTGTTCTACAAAAGTTATGGTAAGCAATAGGTAGGAAAGTTTCACGGTGTTCATTACTTACAATAGCAACAATTCTGTTATGTGTGAATCTAGCAAACTTTTGAAGAGGATATTCTTAAGGATTGTCAATTGTTTCATCCAAGGCCACAGGTAAACCACTTTCATCACAAAACTTGATTATATCGTCTTCATCATTTACAGGTTCCTGAAATTTGGCATGTTGATAGTGTAGTAGAGATCATAATATTTGTAACCAACTTCCTTATCGGATGGCAGATTTTTTTTCTGTCATAATTCTGTAGATAACAGTTTTATTTTTAGGCGGTTAATCTTAATTTTAGACATTTTTGGTTTTTGATTTTTTCGATTTCGGGTCGATTCTATAACCGAGCTCATCTCCAGTTATTACAAAACGTTATTTTATATAAGACGGAGTATATGTTATCAATATGATACCTTTTGAGTTCATTTTTTTATTCGCGATTAGAATTCTGTGGTTTAAAAAATTGATATTTTTATTTGCTTTACTGCTTCGTTTGGAAATTAACAATTTGGCTCTAGACTAGATGAGCTGGTTTCATAAGTTTGTATGTATTGATTTCCATATTTCAGTCATGATTCAATTTCTTCAACCTAGCTAGCCAAACAAAACACTTTGTGAAAATATTCACTATTCTAATCTTTCTATCCCAATACTCATTACCCAAGATTGAAAGTGAGGGGACCCCAAACCGAGAAGGGTTTTAGCGGGGCTGCCGCTACATTGCTTAAGCTTTCTGTCTATTGGTAAATGGTTTAATTTTTTTGATATTGTCTCCGTGGTCTTTAGCTAAATAAAATGGTTGCAAAAAGTTTGATTTGTTGCTATTTCACTGATAATCTGTCCTTATTTTGTTTGACTTGGTTTGTGTAAACATATTTTTTTGGGGCAGGCTACCCATATTCGGAGTGGGTTACTGCTTTGGCATTAATACAAGTTGTTATATTGCTGGTTGATTGATTTACTACACGAAAGCGAAGGCCAATGAACAAGTTGATGAAATAGTTGTAGCAGCTGCTTATGAAGTTTATGAAGTTAGTGCCATTGTAATGGATGATCAACACATGTTATTATTCGTCATCATTGTTTTGCACATATTGTAACACCTCTCCCGATCCCGGAAATGCCACGTCAACATAATATCATAAGTGGCAATAACGCAACGGATCTATAACACACGTGTCATAGGATAATGCAGATTACGGCTAATTTAAAACTTTATACATGAAGTCAAACACAATCAATACATTCACAATCCCAAATTAACAAAACATTATAATCCCGATCCCTGGATACATTGTTCCCAAAGCAACTATCACAAGAGCTCTATACAAACACAGAACTATTACGGATCTTCAATCAACCTCGAATCTATCTCTGCGGCTGCTGTGGTCCCTTCTGATCCCCTGAACATGTTAGACTTGAATACATAAGCTATAAAGCCTGTGAGCACACGAGGGTTGACACTGCACATAACACATAGCACATAGCACTCGATATCCCTGTCCCTGTCCCTGTAGCCCCACACACATCTCAGGTATAGTATCACAGGTATGAGATCGGAATAACACACAAGCCCTGTGGGGACCCCTCCCCAATGGACACATCGCACACAGCAATGGTCAGTATTACCCTGTAGCACAGAAGCTACCGGCTACAGGCCCTGCCGTATATATACGACCCAAGGACTGTGAGGGACAATCAACCCGCGTGCGATTCCCCTTCGCGACTTATCGTCCGTATGGAACTCATCACGGACCCCAGAATCGATCTCATATCTCATACATAACACGTATAAGGAATAGAACATACCTGAGGTTCACGTCCCTGTCTCATATATATAACACGCACAATATAGCAACACAGCTAAATCGTAAAGACGGCGCGCGTTTAGAAAAGTCTCGAGTACTCACCTGACTGATTTCCCGAAGTCTGACCACTCTGATCGAATCTGGCTGGAGATCCGCTAGTCCCTGTAATCACACGAATGTTCCAATGATTAAACATGATCCCGAATGGCATCAATCACATAATCACAACACCCCGAACTCAATTCAAACCCGACAACCCCACGGAACCGACACCCGATCAATACCCGAAACCCGACCCAAACTCGACTCAATGCAACCCCAAACGAGACCCCGAACACATATAAAACCCATCCCGAACCATCCCGAAGAAACCCGACATTGAACCGACCCAAACCCCTTTCATAAGACTAAATTTGTAATTCCCCTGCAGGCTCTTGGTCGCGCCGAGGAGACCCTGGTGGTCGAGCCGCGACCCCGTGAAAACCCCATAGCTGACCTGCGATTTCAGCCTGAACCCAGGAGCATCAAACTCCTTTCAATTCGATTTCCAGTTCACATATAACTCTAGGATGCATATAATCACTATACAACATCTAATAACTAATTCCCCAATCTTGGGTACCCATAACTCAACTCCAACAAGGAAGGAAACAAGAATTCTTACCTCACAACCTCAAGAACACAATGGAGGTAAAGAAGATGATGAAATCAATCTTCAATTTCTGCAACAACCCTGAATTGAAGCCTCAACTGCCGGAACTTCTCACACAAACATATATATGTCTTTATCTTAATCAGTCCCGAACCCATTAACCCGAACCCGATATCACATTTTCAGTATTTATGCCCATTTAACCCATTTAATCCCGTAATCCCAAAAATATAATCCATCCGTAAAAATTATAACCTGATGACACGCAAGCCCAATCCCTATTGTCCTGAAAATCTACCAGTAAATCAACGTGGCGGAACATCGGAGGTCATTACCAAGTTTAATAGAACTGGTGAAATAGCCAGGTCTAAACAATAGACCAATGAGGCTAATCAAGCTGAATCAATATGTCAAGTATATGCAATGATGAAGCATACGTAATCAAAGTCATGATAGCAGTAGTCTCAAAGCAGTATCAGAAATGAACTATAAATGCAATAACATAAGAAATGATGATCAAATAGCTATCATGATCCACTGGGCAACACCCAACCATGGTGTGCACAGGTCACAATCCAGCTGATAATATGAATGTCAAATAAATCTAGCATCCACAATATGTCTCAACCGGAAATGCAAGTATGTTAAATCTGAATATCTATAAGTCACAGTGTTGGGTCTTTATCAAACAGATGTAAAATCTGCCACCTGAGTTATCTCAGGATTTTATCTCAATCTGTTCTCTGTCAAATCAAATCTTTGACCCACTTTATAAATCTTTAAATCTTTGTTCAGAATTTCACTGAACCTGTCCAGAATTATTATATCATAGCATGTCAATATCATATCATTATCGTCATCTCTTTAGTCGTTAAAATCTTTATTTTATCTGATTCTGATAACTTGTTTATTCATAAATCATTCTTTCAATAATATTCTTTGTTTCATAAATTCTCAAAAGTTCAATATATATAATTATTTTGCTAATTATCTTGTCAATTTATGAGTTGTCCATGTATTTTATTCAATATATTCAAATTTAAGGTGTGGGTTTCGAGTTTAACACATAAATTCGAATATAGGAAATTAAATTCGAACCAATGTTCGAATATATAAACCAAATTCGAATCTTATGTATAAATATAGAGACAAAAGAGACAAATTCAATTAATGCCTTGGACTTAGGAATTTGAAATGTGTGTGGACTTAGGAATTTGAAATGTGTGTGGACTTCGAATTTATCATCAAATTCGACAGAATAAATTCAAATATATTCTCGAATTTAGTTTAAATTCGAGTTTGTTCTATGTATTTCGAGTTTGTTCTTGGCAACTCGAATTTGTTCATATTTTACAGCTTTAAATCATGAATTTCTAAGGCAAAAATCACAAATATGATAAATATTAAGCCTAGGTTCGTTTATATTATACTTATTCTAATTAAAACTCAAGTTAAATATCTTTAATCTCGTGAAAATTGATAAATTCGAATTTCTTATTTTATAAACCGAAAATATGAAAACTAAAAGTGTCGATTCTTACCTCAAATTCGTACAAAATCGAACATGTAATAGCAGATTCTTGTAGTATTCTCCGAGATCTTTCCGTTGACGTATAGAACTCGATAATCGGCCGGTCGGTTTGGGAGATAATTTAGAGAGAAGGTAGAGAGAGTGTAGAGAGAGAGAGAGTAGAGAGAGAGTCAGATTTCTTAAAATGAATGTTTAACAATAATAAATCTCGTTTATATATTTCATCTAGTTATATTTGCTACTTAACCCACTTTTACTTTTGTATCTTATATCTCTTTTATTTAATTATCTTTAATAATTATTAAATCATATTTTAATATTTATATAATTTAATTAAATTTTTCATAACTTAATTAAATTATAATTCAAATAATGTAACATTATTTCATTATCGGATCAAAATACTGAATTTTAAGACTAGATCAAAAGTTAGGTTGTTACAAAACTCGAGCCCTGGAGTTGATCAAACAAATCATCAATACGTGGAAGCGGATAACGATTCTTCACGGTCACTTTATTCAATTCCCTGTAGTCGATACACATCTGCATGCTGTCGTCCTTCTTTTTCATGAATAACACCGGTGCACCCCACGGTGACGAACTAGGACGGACAAATCCACGATCTAGAAGCTCCTGTGACTGAGACATCAACTCTCGCATCTCTGTCGGTGCCAACCTATAAGGCGTCTTAGCAATCGGCACCGCCCCAGGAACAAGATCTATACGGAACTCCACTTGGCGATCTGGCGGTAACCAAGGCAACTCCTCTGGGAATACCTCAGGGAACTCACAAATCACTGGAATATCCTCTAAGGTCTTCTTTTCCTTCCTCGCGTCAACCACATAAGCTAGGAAAGTCTCGCACCCCTTAGACACATATCGATGAGCCCTAGCCATACACACAATCCCGATGTCTCCCTTGCGACACTCCCCATACACGATAACACTCTCACTGTCAGAAATGGGTATACAGATGATCTTCTTGGCACACAGAATATCAGCCCGTCTGGCAATCAACCAGTCCATACCCACAATCACATCGAAGCTACTGATCTCAATCGGCAGCAAATCGATCGTAAACCCCTGGGAATCTATCTCTAACACACAATCCCGATAGACCCGACTCACTAACATCGAACTCCCATCGACCCTCTCAACAACCAACGGAACAGGCAAAGGAGAAGAAGACACACTAAAATACGCACAAAAGATAACAGACACATGGGAGCGATCGGCCCCGGAATCAAACAATACACGAGCTCGAAGTCCGTTAAGAATGTACATACCCGAAACAACATCTGTGGCATCCCGTGCCTCCTCTGTAGTCGCCTAAAATACTCGTCCGCGGCCCCTCGGAACAGAACCACGGCGGCTGGACGACGACGGCTCAGCCCTGGCCCCACTCGAACTGGCTCCCTGTATTGCCGGCCCTGGCTCCGGACAGTCCCTGACACGATGCCCCGGCCTCCCACAGCGAAAACACAGCGGCTCGGGAACGGTACACACTGACGCGGCGTGGCCCCGCTGACCGCATCTATAAATTCGAGGTAAATCTGAAGAACACTGCCCAGAATGGCGGCGATGACACTTCAGGCACTCCCGATCCCCATATGAACTCTCAACCCTGCTACCGGATGCCTGGGACCCCTGTCCCACACTGCTCTGGCTCTGCGCCCCTAACTCTGGCCCTGACGCCTCGACCAGCGGTCTCGGCCTCTATCTCGGTCCCGTCTCTGCCCTGAGGTCTGCCCCGAACCCTGGCCTGAAAACTGCCACTGATCCGGACGCTGATCACTTGGGCGTCCCCGGAGGATCTCCACATACTGGTTGGCTGCTCAAACGTCCCGGTGCGCTGCCTCTGAGAAGAGGGCTACTCCCTCTGCTTAAGAATCTCCCGCTCCCTCATACGGGCCATCTCAAGAGCTCTGGCAAACTTAGGGGTATCATGTAGCCCTACAAATTCCCGGATGTCAGATCGAAGCCCATCTATAAACGCATCAGCCTTACGGCTCTCCGTGTCAACATGCTGAGGTGCGAACTGTGGATACTCATTAAAACGGTCAACGTACTGCTGAACAGTCATATTACCCTGCTGCAAATGCAAAAATCGGCGCTCCATTTCTCTGCACTCATCCCGAGGGATGTACTGAAGCTCGAACATAGCTCTAAACTGCTCTCAGGTCATGGCGTATGCGGCGGACTCGGTCATCAATGACTCAATCGATTTCCACCATTGCGAAGCTCCACCTCGTAACTGATAAGCCGCGTACCCGACCATATCTCTAGGATCCACATGGGCCACTCGGAATGCGGCCTCAATCTCGCGCTCCCATGCGATGGCCGCCCCCGGCTCACCATCACCCCGAAACTGCAGTGGGGCCCCTGTCATGAAATCCTTAAAGGACCCGCCCCGCTGCGAAGATGATGAAGCACCACCCCCTGACTCAGTCTCGGTATGCCGAACAACTGGCCCCAAACTCTGACCCTGCTCGCGCTCTTGCTCTTTTTGCTGCCTGTAAAACTCGGTAAGAACCTCTAGCAGCTCGGATTTGCGGATATACTCATCACTGGGCGGCTTACCCACGCCCGAACCCTCTCCCAGATCTGCCATATTAATCTGCACAAAACAAAACGATTAAGCACAAGGGATAAATCACCCAGCGTTATACACTAAGCCTGGTCGGTTAATCCACTAATATAATCGCAAAACGATCCCCCATGGACCGGAACAAGGTCTAAGTTAAGCATCCACTAATGATACTCAAGCTTCAAACCACAAGCTCTGATACCATGCTGTAACACCCCTCCCGATCCCGGAAATGCCACGTCAACATAATATCATAAGTAGCAATAACGCAACAGATCTATAACACACGTGTCATAGGATAATGCAGATTACGGCTAATTTAAAACATTATACATGAAGTCAAACACAGTCAATACATTTACAATCCCAAATTAACAAAACATAATAATCCCGATCCCTGGATACATTGTTCCCAAAGAAACTATCATAAGAGTTCTATACAACCACAGAACTATTACGGATCTTCAATCAACCTCGAATCTATATCTGCGGCTGTTGTGGTCCCTTCTAATTCCCTGAACATGTTAGACTCGAATACATGAGCTATAAAGCCTGTGAGCACACGAGGGTTGACACTGCACATAACACATAGCACATAGCACCCGATATCCCTGTCCCTGTCCCTATAGCCCCACACACATCTCAGGTATAGTATCACAGGTATGAGATCGGAATAACACACAAGCCCTGTGGGGACCCCTCCCCGAGAGACACATCGCACACAGCAATGGTCGGTAATACCCTGTAGCACGGAAGCTACCCGGCTACAGGCCCTGCCGTATATATACGCCCCAAGGACTGTGAGGGACAGCCAACCCGCGCGATTCCCCTTCGCGACTTATCGTCCGTATGGAACTCATCACGGACCCCAGAATCGATCTCATATCTAATACATAATACGTATAAGGAGTAGAATATACCTGAGGTTCACGTCCCTTCCTCATATATATAACACGCACAATATAGCAACACAGCTAAAATCGTAAAGACGACACGCGTTTAGAAAAGTCTCGAGTACTCACCTGAATGATTTCCCGAAGTCTGAGCACTCTGATCGAATCCGACTGGAGATCTGATAGTCCCTGTAATCACACGAATGTTCCAATGATTAAACATGATCCGAAATGGCATCAATCACATAATCACAACACCCCGAACTCAATTCAAAGCCGACAACCCCACGGAACCGACACCCGATCAATACCCGAAACCCGACCCAAACTCGACTCAATGCAACCCAAAACGAGACCCCGAACACATATAAAACCCATCCCGAAGAATCCCGACATTGAACCGACCCAAACCCCTTTCATAAGACTAAATTCGTAATTCCCATGCAGGCTCTTGGTCGCGCCGCGGAGACCCTGGTGTTCGCGCCGCGACCCCGCGAAAACCACATAGCTGACCTGCAATTTCAGCCTCAACCCAGGAGCATCAAACGCCTTTCAATTCGATTTCCAGTTCACATATAACCTCTAGGATGCATATAATCACTATACAACATCTAATAACGAATTCCCCAATCTTGGGTACCCATAACTCAACTCCAAGGAAGGAAACAAGAATTCTTGCCTCACAACCTCAAGAACACAATGGAGGTGAAGAAGATGATGAAATCAATCTTCAATTTCTGCAACAACCCTGAATTGGAGCCTTAACTGCTGGAACTTCTCACACAAACACACACATACACTTTTTAGGTTTAACTCAAATTGGATAAGGGAGAAGGAAGGCACATACATATATACGTCTTTATCTTAATCAGTCTCGAACCCATTAACCCGATCCCGATATCACATTTTCAGTATTTATGCCCATTTAACCCATTTAATCCCATGATCCCAAAAATATAATCCATCCGTAAAAATTATAACCCGATGACACGCATGCCCAATCCCGACACGTATCAATCCACGAAACGGGACGTAATTGGACCAACCCAATATAAATAGAATAATTATCCATTAAATAATTCCACGTACCAGGTCGAATTGACGGATGTTACACATATAAAGTACTTGCATATTTAATTTATGGTTGTATATATGTTTGTTTCTTTCAAATTATCAAATAAATATTACACGCATATTTACTAATCGTATGTGCTATTTTTTATTTCATTTTTATCATTTAATTTCTTTAACAATCTTTACTTCACAAATATGATTTAGTTATTAAGTAATTACAATACCTGCAATTCTATAACTCTTTAAAAAATTTGTTCCTTTTGAGATTGTGATATTTGCATATATAAACCTAAACTATTGTGAAGTAAATTGAAAATTTTCATAAAAAGTGAATAATGCCCAAGTTTTTTCTATCGCTCCACCGGTGGAAATTCACAACTATTTGAATGAAATTTGTTTGAAAGAAGGAGAATAAACAAGACTTGTTATTTTACTAGATGAAAACATAAATTACAGACTTTTTAAAATATTCATTTCTTATGGGGTAGGCTAACATTTGTAATTTATTTGCTGAACATTAGAGTATATATAAGACAGAATATGTGGTATGATGGTAAACAATATATTTAATTAAATTTTCTCAATATTTTTCCACTAATGACATGTTTGTATGCAAACTTAAGCATTGAAAATAAATTAATAACAAAAATTTACATTCTAATTCCTTTTAATTTTTATTCCATGAAACAAACATCACCTAAATGTAATATATTTGCCGCCGCCGCTTTACGCGGGTAAACGACTATATATATATATATATATAGTGCACACATACATACATCACAATGTTAAATTTATATTTCTGTTTCTGCATGAGGACACCCACGCACATCACTAACACGAAATATATATATATATATATATATATATATATATATATATATATATATATATATATATATATATATATATATATATATTATGTGTTTGTTTCTGGTAGTTCCACCGCACACAGACACGTTAATTATATATATTTAAGTACACATATATACATGCATGCTAACTACTGAGACATCAACAAAAGAATGGGGTTTCGGTACTGAGGTTTAATCAACATTACCGAAACCTTGGAAAGGTTTCGGTATCACCTATTTGTCTCTGTTGGTTTCGAATTTATTAAAAGGTCTCGGTAATTTATAATAGTTACGGTATTACATTCATAGTTTCGGTACTTCTCAAGGTTTCTGTACAATGCTTCCTTGGTCTCGATATAGTGTGGGTTTCTGTATATACCGAAACCTAGCATGGTTTCGGTATTGGGGAGAAGTTTCGGTATTTACCGAAACCCTACGTGGGTCTCGGTATTTATATTCATGCAAACACTTTCACACACACACTGCACTCTATTTCTTTTCCTTTCGGTTCCTTTGAATTCAGCAACAATTATAGAATTTAAAGAAGATTAGATGTTAAAAAGGTGAACTAAAACATATGTATACATCGATTCATGGCCGAAAGCCAAATGATTCATGGTTTGGTTTGTTCTTCAAAACCGTAACCCACAAAAACACACAGTACACACACTAACATTTTAAGTTTCTAAATATAAAATTACCTTGAAAGCTTGTAGAATCTTGACGCTTTTAGATGAATTTCTTGAGATAAATCTTCAATTTGTTGCAAAAATGATGATGATCTTAAGTTTTGAAGTTGATGGAACCGTAGTGAAGGAGAAGGGAAGCAGAGACTAATTTTTGGTGGAAATGAGAAATTAACTCTCATTTGGGCATTTATATTTCCTCATCTTTTCATATTTACTTAAAAGTTCCATCTTTTACATATTTGCCACAAAAATTTTATTTGTTCCTCTTTATTTGAAATTAATGCTTTATTAAAATTCTTAACATATAATTAAATTTAAGATAATTTCCAACATTTAATTGCATTATTTAGCAATTAATTTCATTAATTCCACAATTACATCATAAAACGCAAATTGCAACATAAACGCGGGAATTAGAAAGCAAGGTGTTATAGTATGAACCCACCACGCTTGCACTTCGTCCCCGAAGTAGTTAGGGCTCAAACAGATGCGGATAGCGAACTCTCATGTCTTGCTCAAATTCCCAACTGGGAAGTTCCATGAGAAGTCCTCCATTGCACCAACACCATTGTCACTTCTCAATTCCTTAGCTTCTTCAGCTTTGTCTCCAAAATAACCTCAGGCGCATCGCATTACAACTTCTCATTGATCTTGTAGCTCAAATAATCGGCCCACTTTTCTCTTTCGTTTTCCTTGCACTTCCTTAATAGTGAGACGTGAAATACACGGTGAATATTTGACTGTTCATTCGGCAAGTCCAAAAGATAAGATTGAGTTCCAACACGTTCGATGATCTTAAAAGGACCAACAAATCGTGGCGCTAACTTGCCACGTTTGCCAAATCTAAACACACCCTTCATCGGTGAGACTTTCAATACCACATAATCATCCTTCTGGAATTCTAGAGGCTTATAGTGTCAGTCATGATACGACTTCTATCGAGATTGTGCGGTTTCCAGTCTTTATCGAATGATTTAAATCTTGTTGTTAGTATGCTGAAGTAACTCGGGACCGACGATTGGTGCTTCACCGGCTTCATGCCAACAAGTAGGCGTTCGACATTTGCGTCCGTATAGTGCTTTAAAAGGTGTGGCTTCGATAGATGAGTGGTAACTGTTGTTGTAAGAGAATTCAGCAAGAGGCAAGTAATCGTCCCAGTTACCACTAAACTCAAGAACACAAGCCTGCAACATGTCTTCTAGAGTAAGAATCGTGCGCTCGCTCTGGCCATCAGGCTGTGGATGATACGCCGTGCTCATTCTGACTTTAGTGCCTAGACCTTCTTCCAGTGCAGTCCAGAACCTTGAAGTAAATCGGCTGCCGCGGTCTAAAACAATTGATAAAGGCACTCCATGTCGAGAAACGACCTCATCTATGTAGATCTTAGCCAGTTTCTCCAATGAATAGCTCTCGCGAATCGGAATGAAGTGTGCGACTTTTGTGAGACGATCTACGATGACCCAAATTGTGTCGTGCTGTCTTCGCGTAGTCGACAACTTTGTCACAAAATCATCGTTATATGATCGAACTTCCACTCGAGGATCGGTAGAGGCTGAAGACTACCATACGACTGTTGATGCTCTGCTTTAACTAATCTGCGTGTGACACAATTCTCAACATGTTGGCCCACGTCTCTTTTCATACCAGGCCACCAATACTCAGCTTTTAGATCGTTGTACATCTTGGTGCTGCCAGGATGTACAGAAAAGTTCGAGCAATGAGCTTTTGAGAGAATCTTTTGTCGTATATCTTTAAATTTAGGAATCCATATGCGATTCTTGAAAAGTTTTAAGCCACAAGGGCTATCGATTAAGAATTGAAGTTGCCCTTTCATATCCTTAGAGTTGAGGTTTTCTTCTTTCAAGGCTTCAGCTTGGGCAATAAGAATATCATCGATAAGAGCAGACGAGAACGAAGTATGAGTCAGAGTGTAGAGACATTTGGCAGAGTAATATTTACGACTCAGTGCATCGGCAACCACATTTGCTTTGTCAATGTGATACAGAATCTCACAGTCATAGTCTTTTATAAGTTCCATGGAGTGTCGCTGGCGCATATTGAGCTCCTTTTGGTTGAAAATGTACTTAAGACTCTTGTGATCTGTATATAACTGACATTTGGTGCTATAGAGATAGTGACACCAATTTTCAACGCAAAAGTCACAGCAGCAAGTTCAAGATCATGAGTCGAATGACTCTTTTCATGATCCTTGAGTTGGCAAGAAGCATATGCTATGACTCTGCCTCTTTGCATCAAAACACATCCGAGCCCTTGATATGAAGCATCGCTAAAGACCACAAAGTCTTCATTGCCTTCGGGTAAGGCCAGAATAGGTGCTTCAGTGAGTTTCTGCTTTAAAGTTTGGAAAGCGATTTCTAGAGCTTCTTCGCAAATAAAAGGAATATTCTTGCGAGTGAGAGAAGTGAGAGGCACAAATATCTTTGAGAAGTCCTTAATGAATCGATGGTAGTACCTGCCAATCCTAAGAAACTTCTAATTTCAGTGGCCGATTTGGGAGCTTCCCAGCTTTGAATGGCTTCTATCTTAGAAGGATCCACATAGATTCCTTCACTAAATATCACGTGTCCAAGGAATTGTATCTAATAAGATACAAGATTAACAAGTTAAAGCTGAGCATGAAATTTAAGGAATAGACAAGCTTAAAATAAATAAATCGAGATTGTGAGCACCTGTCGCAACCAAACTTAGCATTTAGAGAACTTGGCATAAAGCCGCTCCTTGCGCAGCAACTCTAGCAGTTCTCTAAGATGCACATCATGCTCAGCTCTAGTTTTCGAGTAGATGAGAATATCGTCTATAAAGATGATAACAGACTTGTCGAGCATTGGCCTACAAACACGGTTCATGAGATCCATGAATGCCGCAGGAGCGTTTGTAATGCCAAAGGGCATAACAAGGAATCTGTAATGCCCGTATCTGGTACGAAATGACGTTTTGGAAACATCTTCTTCTTGCACTTTAAGTTGGTGATACCCAGATCTAAGATCGATCTTTGAGAAGTAACTAGCTCCCTGAAGCTGGTCGAAAAGATCATCTATTCTGGGCAACAGATATATATTCTTTATTGTTACCTTGTTCAACTCCCTATAATCAATGCACATCCACAGAGTCCCATCTTTCTTCTTAACGAACAGAATAGGAGCTCCCCAAGGAGATGAACTTGGTCGTATGAGCCCTTTGTCAAGCAGTTCTTGCAACTGCTTCATCATTTCTTGCATCTCAGCAGGTGCAAGTCTATACGGGGCTCGAGCAATTGGTGTTGCGCCTGACACTAAATCAATTCTGAACTCCACCTGACGGTCTGGTGGGAGTCCAGAGATGTCCTCGGGAAAGACATCGGGGAATTCTGAGGCTATCGGTACATCAGCTAAAGCTTTCTTTTCAGACTTAGCATCTATTGCATATGCTAAGTAAGACGTTTAGCTATATGCTTCCTAGCTTTCAACACAGATATTAGACATAAATCACCTTTCTTTTTGTCACCATAGATGCAGATACTACATCCATCTGGAGTTGTGAGTTTTATTAATTTCTTCTTGTAGAATATGTTGGCGTCATGGTGGATAAGCCAATCCATACCCACGATGACGTCGAACTCGTGAAAGTCCATCAGAATAAGATCAAGCTGAAATGTGCAGTTGTCGAGCAGAATAATGCAGTTCGGTAGATTTTATCGGTAAACACACTTACATCACTAGCCGTTTCGATATCAAAGATTACAGGTAGAGCAGTCGAAGTAATTTCAAGTTTAGATGCAAATGCATTTGATATGAAAGTGCAATTGGCTCCTGAATCGAATATAACTCTAGCAGGTACAGAGTTAACAAGAAACATACCAGATACCACATTTGGTATTTCCTTCGCTTGCTTGGCTGTTATTTGAAATGTTCGGTTCTGACTTTGTGCTGGCTCGTTACGGCAACTAGAACCTCCGCGTGATGTGCTATGTCGGGCCGGTTGGTTTTGTCTTTGTTGTTGTTTTTGTTGTTGCAGAGGTCGGTGTTGCTTCTGTTGCAGTCGTGGATGATGTTCCGCACTCGGATACACTAGGCTGAACGGATGTGTGCATGCTCGCTCATTATGCCCAGGGCGTAAACAGTTGTTGCAGACCATAACTTTGTTGGGACATTCTTCACTGCTATGCGCTATTTCGTTGCACACGTAGCATCTCACATCATTAGGGCTACAACGCCCAATGTGTGACTTACGACAGCGGCGACACTACCTCGGTTCAAAATGTACCGCGTAAGAACGAGCTCTCTGGGCCGGGGGTGAGCTAAAATGTCGGGACTGAGACTGCTATGGTGAATATCTGGATGAAGATCCAGAATAGCTTCCAGTATGTGACTTCTTAGGCGGTGACGAACAAGTCGGGTTGATAGATGAAGCAAGAACTCCTCCAGCACTATAAAATCCTGCTCGAGAATTCGAGCAACTTCAACGACATCAGCATAGTTGGTGTATCTTTGGTGCTTCAAGAACTTCTGATACTCGGGATGCATACCCATTAAGAAGCGGTCAATCTTTCGCACTTCATAACAACTTGATAGTCAGACAGCAAGCTTAAACGTGTGAATTCGATCTCGTACTCAGTCACCGATTTGGTTCCTTGAGTAAGAGACATCAGCTTTTCCTCCAGGCGTTTCTTTTCATCAGCTGGACAATACTGACGAAAGATAATCACTTTGAAGTCGTCCCAAGATAGGGACTTAATACAGTTGGCTCCATGCATGTACTCTTGAGATCTCCACCACATAACAGCACCACCCTCGAATAGTGTAGTAGCAAAGCTTACCTTTGACTCTCCAGCACAGTCGCTAATAAGAAATATCCGCTCGATTCCAGTAATCCACTCGAGCGCTTCGATAGAGTTTGCAGTACCCTTGAAAGGTTGAGCTCCGCAAGCCTTGAAGTAGCGGATTTTGCAGCCCCTAGAAGGGACTACATGATTGTCCTCCTCGTCAGTGTCGTCATTTTGGCGTCCTGCGTCTTCTTGTTGCTTCTTCCTACGCTCTTCCCTACGCCTAGTTTCGACTTCATCGCGAGAACGAAACTGGTCTTGCAAAAATTTGACCTGACACTCATTGTTCTCATTGAGCATAGTTTGCATCATTTGCATGATCTGTTCAGGAGTGAGTCAACCTCCAGCTCCTTCACCAGATCCAGACATATTATGTAATAAAGTAAATATTGCATGCATAAGAATCAGTATACTCCTATTCTACCCCATATGCCCAATTCCTAAAGTAAAATCAAAGTCTATCTCATGTCAAGTTAAAGCCTAGATATTCGAAGCTAATATATTTGCTTAAAACTTTGACTCCAAGTGTTATTGCTAACACTTGAATCCCTCAAACTAATGCTCTGATATCATCCTGTCACAACCTTGCTTTAAACACGCTTGCTTAATCCCAGGAAAAAATAACAACAGTCATAATATCGCATTAAGTCTAAAGCTTGCATAAGAACTAAATAAAACCTTACAATACAGTCATGCACTACACGTGCTACAAGGTTTCATTGCTAAGTTGCTAATACATCACAATATAAATAAAGTAGCTACCCAGATCCCAAAGCAGCTCAATTACTATACCACAAGGTGAATAGTGAGCTAAGTCCTCTGGGTTGATCAGATAGTAGACCTAAGCAGATGGTCCAGCTTTCTCTTTACCCTTGCCTGTAAAATTGTGAGTAGCAACTGTAAGCTAATTGCTTAGTGAGTTAACAGAAATTCATGATGCATGTAAGATATGTGGCTAAAAGAATTGTGTCTGTAAAGGCTGCTCAAATGTCATGCCTGCTTGTAAATGCTTATACTCCGAATAAAAGCACAATTGAGACATTGCACGCTAAAAAGGAGATGTCACCACTAGGGTTACCGCT
>JAANYP010001950.1:85000-117500 GCA_020465985.1 Centrapalus pauciflorus | reverse complement strand
GATACATTATATTATATATATAATATAATATAGGATTATTATTAGATATATATATTATATTACATAGTATATATATTAATAGTACATATATCATAATATACATGTAATATCTAGATAAGATATATATATTATATATATATATATATACAATGTATATATTATTACATAATGTATATACATGTATCATATCCTATGTATATATTACATATATAGAGTGTAGGTGGTATACTATACATAATATATTATGTATATATAACATAGATTATACATGTATATTATATACTATAATATAGATTATTACATGTATATATATAATGTATATAATTAGATATATACTTGATAATATATATATATAATAATTAATATAATGTATAAATGAAATATATATATATGTATATATAACATATATGTATATATAACATAGATATATATATAATATATATATATATATATATATATATATATAATATATATATATATATATATATATATATATATATATATATATATATATATATATACATGTATATATCTATATTATATATATATATATATACATGTATATATCTATGTTATATATACATATATATATTTATATTATATATACATATATATAATATACATGTATATATCTATATACATCTATATATTACATACATCACAATGTTAAAATTATATTATATATACATATATATAATATACATGTATATATCTATATACATCTATATATTACATACATCTATATATAAAATTATATTATATATACATATATATAATATACATGTATATATCTATATACATCTATATATTACATACATCACAATGTTAAATTTGCATTTCTGTTTCTGCATGAGGACACCCACGCACATCACTCACATGAAATATTTTATATATATATTATGTGTTTGTTTCTGGTAGTTCCACCTCGCACACACACGTTAATTATATATATTTAAGTATACATGTATATACATGCATGCTAACTACCGAGAAATCAACAAAAGAATTGGGTTTTGGTACTGAGGTTTTAACATTACCGAAACCTTTCCAAGGTTTCGGTATCACCTATTTGTCTGTGTTGGTTTCGAACTTATTAAAAGGTCTCGGTAGTTTCTAATAGTTTCGGGTTCGGTTTGTTCTTCAAAACCGTAACCCACAAAAACACACAGTACACACACTAACATTTTAAGTTTCTAAATATAAAATTACCTTGAAAGCTTGTAGAATCTTGATGCTTTTAGATGAATTTCTTGAGATAAATCTTTAATTTGTTGCAAAAATGGTAATGATCTTAAGTTTTGAAGATGTTGGAACGGTAGTGAAGGAGAAGGGAAGCAGAGACTAATTTTTGATGGAAATGAGAAATTAACTCTCATTTGGGCATTTATATTTCCTCATCTTTTATATTTACTTAAAATTTCCATCTTTTACATATTTGCCACAAAACTTTTATTTGTTCCTCTTTATTTGAAATTAATGCTTTATTAAAATTTTTAACATATAATTAACTTTAAGATAATTTCCAACATTTAATTGCATTATTTAGCCATTAATTTCATTAATTCCACAATTACTTCATAAAACGCAAATTGCAACATAAACGCAGGAATTAGAAAGCAATGCGTTATAAAAACAATATAAATATTATATTGATTTTCATTAAATGATTTAATTTTAACAATAAAACTAGAGATTTAACATGAATTAACTTATACAAAAAAAATTATTGCACTTTTATATATTAAAAAACTTTAAAGGAAAAGAGTTAATTAGTACTCTCATTTATTAAATAGGACTCAACTTTTAACAATAAATCTAGAGATTTAAAAAGAGTTAACTTATACAAAAAAAAAAAAATTGATTGCACTTTTATATAGGGCAAATGACCAAAAATAGTAACTACTTTTGTCATTTTTATCATTAATAGTAACATTATTTGTATTCTATCATTAATAACATTGACTTTTATACTTTTTATCGTTTATAGTAACAATTTTTTATTTTTCTATCAATAATAGTAATTGGTGACCTGCAAACATGTTTAACAGGTCCCCAACAACTTTTCAATTATCAGAAATAGTAACATCTTTTCATATTTTTATCAATTACAGTAATATATCAAATTAAACCCAACTTTATTTTTTTTAAGTCTTTCTAAGATTTCATAAATACCAAATAAACTCAATTTATGTTTCATATTTTGTTGTGAACTTTTATAATAAAATTGTAGTTTTTAATTTCATTTATTATTCATTTATTTAAAGTTTATTTAATTACTTTATTACTATTTTTTTAATCTCATTAAATTTATTTATTTATAACTTTTATTTTTTCATGACCTTATAAATTTTTAATATACATTCTGAATATTTATTTACGATTAGATAATATTTGATTATTTATTTATGATTATATATAATATGAACGAAAATTTAATACGAATTGTTTCAATTTTCACTTTCTCCAAACGAAAAAACTATGAACCATTCTCTTTTCAGTATTTCCGAACGAAATAATATAAACCATTTTGGTTTTTTAGTTTTTTTACCTAAATGGATTGTAGTTTTTTTATTTAAAATAATAAAAATCAAAATGGGTTGCAATATATTTTATTTGAAAAACTATAAACTGCAATTATTTAAACTTTTTTGTGGTTAAAAACTAAAAAAATAAGTGGGTTGCAATTTTTTCGTTAGCAAAAATAAAAAACCAGAATTGTTCATAAATTTTTTGTTCAAAAAAGTCTAAAATATGAGTGGGTCGTAGTTTTTGTGCTCAAGAAAGCTAAAGACTTGAATGGTTCGTAGTACTTTTTATTTGGAAATATTAAAAAATTGAATAATTTGTGGTTTTTTAATTTCAAACAAAAAATACGAACCATACTATTTTGTTAGAAAAAACGAAAAATCAGAATGGTTTACAGTTTTTGTAAAAAAATCTAAAATATGAATGAGTCATAATTTTTGTCATTTGGAAAAGCTAAAACATGAATGGATTGTAATCCGTTTCGTTTTGAATTTATTAAAAAGTTGAACAATTTGTAATCTTTTAATTTCAAATGAAAAATAGTACAAATGAAATGCGAACCATTTTGATTTTTGGTTTTTTAAATGTAAGGTCTACGACTGCAAGATCTATCTAGACACGGATCCGTGAACGAGTGCGGAATCCTCGTTGACGGTTAGACGGACAACTCTCAACCAACGGAACACGGAGACTATTAGACGCTGAACGAACGACACACGAACGATCCTACGAACTAATTCTCTCCGAAACGGCACTCACCTAGCTGATAAACTCGAGATCGCCCTTTGCTTAATCCCTCACGAATTCTGCAAAAAGTCTGATAATATTTCGAGTCTATCCCTAATTATAGACTCTGATTCGAGTCTGATGTGGGCCAAACTCGAATCTGGCCCAAAGCCCATTCGAGTCTGTCCATATTGACAGTCTCGAATCTAGCCCATTCGAATCTAAGGTCTCATTCGAATCTATCTCAGATTCGAATGTATTCCCTTAAGTAATTCGAATCTAGCCAAAATACTTAAACTCTTAAGTGATAAAACTTATGATATTACCTTATGATTGATTTTATCTTTGAACTTTATGTTTGAACTTCTTGTAATACGTTACATCAAGTTCAAACATACAAACACTAATAAGCATCAATCATATATAATATATATATAGCATACACATGCTAAATCACAATATAAGACCACTTAGACTGCTATCGTCACACGGGATGTACCAACAGACTCCCCCTTGACGATAGCTTCTAATAATTCACACATTTGATTTAAGAACTTGGTTTATTTATTGATTCAAAACACTACCAGCATACAGACCTTTCTCGACGCATACCTTGACCACATTTTCATACTTACTAGCCTCAGTATCCATATGTGCGTCACTGGAAATCTTACAATTATACAAAATCTGCAGATCTTCTTTAGATAGGTTTACCAGGTGAAGCGGGTCATAGACTCTAAGAATAACATTTTCTTCTAAGTCTTCCATAACCGCTTCCCCAGTTTCCGTGTCAGCATACCACCACTTCAGATTCTTCAGAATATTTTGTGGCATTGGCTTGAGAGGAACCTTCCTAAGACATCTAGCCGGCTAATAGTGAATCCTCATCCAAGGTCGTCCAGTTAGAGGATCAATACGTGACGGATCCTCTACTCTTCTCCCGACCCTTGGATTCAAACGTTCGAACTTCCTTGATCTCCCTTCCTTTCTTATGATTCTTTCGATTACGCTCGCGTAGGGATCATTGCCAATGTTTATAAGATCTTTCCAAGCTAGCGCAGTGATTTCGATTTTTGGCAGGGAGTTGAATGCTTTTAAAGTTCGCCTCATGTACTGAAGCCCGTCTTTTCTCTTTATTATAAATAGCTGCAGATCTCTGTCAAAGAACCAGCTTAAAATTCGCTCAGACAGCTTCCCAGTACCTGGCACTCTCATTGTCTTTTTAATTGCTGCTTCCTTCTCTTCAGCCCTGAACCATAGCTTTCGTTTTTCTTCATTAGTTAGCTCTCTTGCAGGTTCCTCTGTCGATGGCTGAGGATTCAATGCAGCATTAACTATATCTGCATCGACAATTTTATTTCCATCAATCATGTAAGTATCAGTGATAGGATTCTGCTGCACAACTATCTCGTCAGCTTCATCATCCTCATCAGCAAGTACTTCATCATCCGACTGCCAGTCTACTATCTCCCCTGGCACAAACTCCCCTTCCTCCAGCTCTTCATCTTCATTATCAAAACCTACATCCAGTGGATCATCATCGAGATCCATGAGCGCTTCAATCATCTCACTGATCTCAAAGTCTGTAGGCTGTTTAGATGAACTGGCCTCACCCCTTTCTCCTTCGCCTTGACTAGGCTCCCCCTGAACTTGTGTAACTTGAGCTGCAGGAAAATCTACAGACTCAATCTCTTTATTCGCACCGGGATCATCGCCTTCATTATCATCTCTTCTCTGCACCTCCTGATCTCGGCACGATGTCTCCCCCTGAGCCTGTAAATTTTTCATTAACTGCTCAATTAGGGAGCGCATCGACCTTATCTCAGTTGCCTGATCGCAAACAAAAGTTTTCAATTCTACGTTCTCTTCCTGGACTTGCTCCACAATCTTATTCAAATCGGCATTTTCTTTATCAAGATTTGCATTATGAGTCTGAATTTCTCCGATCGCCTTTGTTAGGCTTAAGATTTGGACATTCTGGAAGTCAACGCGAGCTTTAAGCTGCAGAAACCTTTGGTTGTCAGTGTATGTGGTCGAGGTAGATGGAATGGACTGTATAGGAGTAGGAATGAACGGTGATGGTATATACGGTTCATCTTGAGGTGGTGGTGGTGGTGGACTGGTGGTTTGAGGTTCTTGATGTTGTGGAATTTCTGGTTGATCTACAGGAGCTGAAGATGATCCTTGCATGAACCTGTGACGTTTGGCCCGTTGCCTTGTCACTTGTTGAGCAACTTCCTCTTCTTCAAAATCAGACTCCTCCAATTCCCTGTTCACGCGCCTCCTCGAACCACCTTCATTTATAATCAATCTCGAACCATAAGTTCCAATTTGAATATCAGGAACTGCAGCTGCCGGAACTTCCGCTGATTCTGATTCGGATTCCGAAGATGTTAATCCGTCATCTGCCCCTTCTGGCTCGTATTCCTCCACATCTCTAAAAATATCATCTTCATCTGCTGGTGGACTAAGCAGCTCACCAACCAATGCTGCTGCAACATCTTCATTGGCATGAGGCCCTGCCTCCCAAATTTCATTAAGCGTCTGGCTTAGCTGTTCAGCTTCTCTCGCAACATTTGAGGGCCCAGCTTCTTGAATATTTGAGGGCCCGGCTTCTGTAACTTCTGGTTGCTGGCTTGTCGAAGGCCTGGTTGCCGGAATTTGACTCGCTGCTGGTCTCTGTCGGCGTCTTGGATCACGTGGCCGAGCACGAGGCTGTTGTTGTTGTTGACGTTGCTGTTGTTGTTGCTGTTGACGTTGTTGCTGTTGTTGTTGTTGTGGAAACTCAACGACCCCTGCCCAGTTGGCATCTTCCGGGGCTTGAAAATCCCTATCCACAATAGCTCCGAACAATGGACGAGCAACAGGAACAGCCAATCTTCCTCGGTGTGAGGAACAATCAGCGAAAATCCTTTTGTCCAGGATGGCAACACTCTGAAAGTCATTTGTTATTGGCAAGTTTGGCAAAAAGTGTCTGATCAACATCATAATGAATCTCGGATAGAGCAAAAACTGCTGATTTTCGGGAGCAGATATCTGATGAACAAACTCCGAAAAGATCATCTCTGAAAAACTATATGGGCGATTATACACCATTGCGACAATCCCCGATTGAATCTTCGCGACAATATAGTCAAACCCTGCCTTTTTCGCAGCAAAGCACACCATAAATACATGCGCCAAAAAACTCCATTGTCCTATCAATCCACTTTTCATGTATGACACTTTTGTCACATCGAGGCTGTACCCCATTCTTTGAAAGGCCGCTTGCCTTATATTCATCGGAAATTCTATAGGACCAGCTTCTTGTTCCTGAGTGCCCAACTGCAGCACTTGACGAATCATATCAGCCGAAAATACTAACGGCTGTCCTTCAATGCGAGTGCGTAGAACTGTCGGAGTGACAGAGCAGTCTACTTGCAAATGGTCATAAAATTGACGGATGTAGGGTAACACTAGCTGCACATTATGCCATAGTGCATGTCCGATCCTTGATTCAGCTAGAAAATCCAGTACTTCACGGAATCCCTGCGCCTCAGGGAGATTCATGTCTGGATTAAGGACCATATTATGCTTAGGGACAAAAGCGCGAACCGCCATATCTGCACAATAAATAAAACTGTTAGACTCATTAAAAATCAATAAACTTGTTTAAATTCAAATTTGTTTTATTTTGTACTTTATTAAATACAAAATCTAGCACAATTAAATTTCCACAAGTTTAATAAAATTTAAATTAAACAAAATAAATAAAGTACAGATTCGAAAGTAACAGATTCGAAGTGTCCATATTTGAATGTTATGGACAGATTCGAAGTGTCATTATTCGAGTCTGATGGACAGATTCGAGGATCATGGTCATCTCGAATCTAATGACAGATTCGAGAAACCCATGAACAGATTCGAAGGTCCTAGAACAGACTCGAAGCCCCGTCGGTCCTGCTTTCACCAAAAAATTCAAGATTTTAACCGTTTTGAACTTAGTAATTCACATACATTAGTTCAACTAGGTTCTAATCATTGATTTATGCTTTTAATTTGATCTTTTATAGGTCCAAACTTGGTAATTTAGCAAAAACCCTATTTCAACCCACAAAACTTCAAAATTCGATGTTTTAGCCTAAAATTGTGTATAAAACTACACAAATCTTGTACAATCCGGTTGATTATACCTAGATGTATCTGTAGAATCGAAACACCAAGTAAGAGAGTCGACAAAATATCGTTTAGAAGAAATACGATAGATTCGAGAATAGAATCGAGATCGCCGCAGTAGACTCGAGTGTATAGATTCGAAAACAGTAAGGTCTTAAATGACTTCACTGTTGACCTATTTATACCACCAACCCTCGATTCTAAACATAGACTCGAATCTACTGACAGATTCGAAGTCTTACCGCTTCGAGTCTGTCTTAGATTCGAAACCACCAATACTTAGAAAAATTTTCGAAAATTTTGAAATAAATTCAACTTTTCCAACTTTTTTTCTACGATATCGTGTAACCAGATAAACTATGCCAATTCTTTTACCTAGACGCGGATCCGTGAACGAGTGCGGAATCCTCGTTGACGGTTAGACGGACAACTCTCAACCAACGGAACACGGAGACTATTAGACGCTGAACGAACGACACACGAACGATCCTACGAACTAATTCTCTCCGAAACGGCACTCACCTAGCTGATAAACTCGAGATCGCCCTTTGCTTAATCCCTCACGAATTCTGCAAAAAGTCTGATAATATTTCGAGTCTATCCCTAATTATAGACCCTGATTCGAGTCTGATGTGGGCCAAACTCGAATCTGGCCCAAAGCCCATTCGAGTCTGTCCATATTGACAGTCTCGAATCTAGCCCATTCGAATCTAAGGTCTCATTCGAATCTATCTCAGATTCGAATGTATTCCCTTAAGTAATTCGAATCTAGCCAAAATACTTAAACTCTTAAGTGATAAAACTTACGATATTACCTTATGATTGATTTTATCTTTGAACTTTATGTTTGAACTTCTTGTAATACGTTACATCAAGTTCAAACATACAAACACTAATAAGCATCAATCATATATAATATATATATAGCAAACACATGCTAAATCACAATGTAAGACCACTTAGACTGCTATCGTCACACGGGATGTACCAACATTAAATAAAACTACTATGACCCATTTAGATTGGAAAAACTAAAAACCAGAACAATTTGTATTATGTTGTTGGGAAACACTAAGTAAATGATGATTCGTAGTTTTTTCATTGGAAAAACTAAAAATTAGAATGATTCGTTGTATTTTTATTGTTCATATTATATATAATTGTGTATAAATAATCGAATATTATCTAACCGTAAATATTCAAAATATATATTAAAAAATTATAAGGTTACGAAAAACAATAAATACAATTAAATAAATTTAATGAATTAAAAAAAAATAGTTACTATAGATAACAATAATAAAATTAAATAAATTAATAATGATAGAAAAATAAAAACTAAAATTTTTAGTATAATATTTCAAAGCAAAATTTGAAACATAAATTAGGTTTATTTTAGTGTTTTTGAAATCTTAGAAAACTTTAAAAAAATTAGGTTTTAAACTATTATTGATAAAAATATGAAAATATGTTACTATTTTTGATAACTGGAAAGTTGTTGTTGATTTGCTAAACAGGTTTGCAGGTCACAAATTACTATTATTGATAGAAAAATAAAAAGTTGTTACTATAAATGATAAAAAGTGTAAAAGTCAATGTTATTAATGATAAAAAATAAATAATGTTACTATTAAAGATAAAAATGACAAAAGTTCTTACTATTTTTTGGTCATTTGCCCCTTTTATATATTAAAAAACTTTAAAGAAAAGAAAGTAATTAGTACTCTCATTTATTACATATGACTCAACTTTTATATATACTAGTCATGACGGCCCGTGCGATGCACCGAGCTATTGATTCTGTTATTTAATTCCTATGTAATTATTAGAAACGTGACTTTATAATGACCACTACTATATAAACTCTAGATTGAGGAATTTACCAAGGATAAAATGTTATGAGATATAGACTTAATTGATTTCAAATTTTTATAGCAGCAATCTAGCAATACCAAGTTATAAAAATACAAATACTTTAATTTAAAAAAAAACAACCATTTATAAAAAAATTATTTACGTTTTTATGACTATTTGTTTGAGGGGATATAAAAAATGTTTAAGTTTGAAATAAAAGGGAATAAATTACTATGTGATTGTGAGATTTTTTAAAATTTGAATATCAATATATCATGAACCTAGCCAATTAATATCTTTAAGAATCATTATGTTAGTTAACTTACATATTTAACAAAAGTTAATTAAATGATTAATGCTATTGCTTATTAATAAATTATTATTAACTAAAGTAACTAATACTTTTATTTATCGCATATAACTCAACTTTAATGTCAATAAATTTAAAAATACAATACATACATACCAATATTTATGTTACAATAAGATTTTTATTTCGTGGTATTTTTTATATTTTAGATTTCATTTTGCTTTGATATTTTAGACATTTATTACGTGTAATTTATTATTTATTTTGGAGTCTTTGTATATAAAAAATAAAGAGTTAAGAATTCATATATACATAACACAAATAATGATCGCGTTATAATTCATTGTTTTACAAAATATGCAATGAAAATTACGTACAATTTATAAGAATTATTTATTTTTATATCTTTTATTGTTATTTATTCCTTAGTGATACAAAATACAAAAGTTGATGCTATTAATGATAAAGAAAATAATACTATATATTATTTTATGATTGAAATATTAGTTAAATGAAGTTATACCATCTAAAATTTTAATTATTAATTAATTAAATATTAAAAATCAAACAGATAACTATCTCAAATAATTATATATTAATTAAATATAAGATCAGTGTAATTTATTTTTAAGTATTTAAGTAATCTTAAATAAATTATTATTAGTAATTTATTTCATATTTATGTCTTTTGGTTAATTATGCTACGAACGTATGATAATTTTGTTAACAATTTAGTATGATGATTTATTTTAATTAAATATGATAATTTTATAGAGACTCAATTTTATTAAAATAAAAATGAAGAATTAATTAAACATCATAACTTATAATGCTCAACTCTTTTAGGTATAGGCTCCTACATTTGTGTGTTCCAGTGACAACAAATTTAAATTACATATACATCATGCATTTTATAATTAGAAACAAATAATCTTTTATAACGTAAGTTAATATTTGAATTTATTAACTTAGTGATGATACATGTGTAAATACTATTTTAAGAAGTATTATCTAATTAGTGGTCATACCTTAATCATTAGAAATATGTGCATATTAAATTTATTTTTTGGCTAATTAATAGATATTATTGTATGTTTTTAGTTGTAACTAACACAATCAAAATCATGTGCCAAAAAAATAAATGATGGGCGAAATGGTTTAGATACGAAAATATGACGTTAATATTATAATTACTGAAAAAAAAATTTAAAAATCACGATATTCTTTCATGCACGTTTGCAACTCGTTAAAGAATGTAATATAGAAGGAAATATGTAAAATAATAAGTTCCGAAAAAAAAAAAAGCTAGTGTACTACTTATAATTAAGTAATTAATTCATTGTGAAAATGAGATGTAATTATAGAGATAAAATGTTATGAATGAAATTTAATATAAAACAGTTGAAGAGACATATAAACTTATTGATTGATCCTATTAAATTAACCTATATAATGATAATGATGATAATTTCATTTTTACATTTATTTTATCACAATAATAAGATATAATATATTTGACAACAGTAATCACATTATTATTATTATTATTATTATTATTATTATTATTATTATTATTATTAAAAGCATTAACATTTTAAATATATACATATATAACTATTATATTTACAAAAATAGAATAAATAAATTATTAATAAAATGATTGATGATATTCAAATGAAAATGTTAACGAAAAAGTTGTTATGATAATTAATTATTTATGTGTCTATGACTTGTACATCGAGTTGTATTAGTTGAACTTTTTTTAAATATCTTGATTATTGATTTATTTTAACTTATCATTATTTATACTTACTAACTTATTTTAGTTTACAATTTTTAAAATAATAATAACTATTAATGTTATGACACAAAACTTATTATTATTTTGTAACATATATACAATTAAGTTAATAATAAGTATCAAATCTCAATATACTCTAAAAATTTTAAATTACTAAGTTAGTAGTAAAATAGATAGTTTTTATTTTATGTAAATAGTAAATTAGAAATATTTTAGTAAAATAAGAAACATTTTATCTTTGATTTTGTATACAAAACATTTTAAATGAATATTTTTAAACAATTAGAATTTTTGAGATATAAATTGTTAACAAAGAACCATTAATCATGTATATCATATGTGATTTTGATAAATGTATAGTGAATTAGTGACAACTATGTCTAACAAAACTCTTTAAAGACATAGAAATAAATATGATATTTTTACGATTGTCATAAACATTATTTTAAAAACTATTAAAATACAAACAAATGCATATGTGGAAGTGCATAATTGATTTAAAAGAAACATTTACGAATATAAAAATTATAAATAGTAAATACGTTAGAAGTGAATCTTTAACTACCGACATGTTCATTGTGTTCCTTTCTTCATCATCCTGAAAATATAAAAATTATGTCATAAAAATATTCTTCTAAAAAACAACACATACATATATAAAAGTGTGTAATTGATGAAAAACATGTGAAGTTGAAACAAATATATACCCCTTGAGCAAGAAAATGTTGGACGAATTCTCTTGTGCGAATACGTAGGACAATATCAAACACCGTCATGGTGATGTTTGTTCTACTCTCGTATTTCTTTATCATTCATTTATGCTAAGGGCTACTACAAATGTAAGAATTTAAGCACAATATGTTTTAGGAATGATGTACTATGTTATTTATAATAACATATTAAATTGATTGTGTAAATGAGAAACAATTCAAGAGACACATAAGTTATGAATAAAGTTAAATTGAAGCATTTGAAGAGTCATTATGTTATTGATTGACCCTCTTAAATTTATCTAAATAATTATAGAATAGTGATAAATTAAATTAGTTAATAATAATAATATTGTTAATATATATAAGCATTTTATTTATATAATTGAATGAATATATTTTTTTATAACCTTATAATTAGCTAACTACTTTATTATAAGTTATGAATAAAATTAAATTGAAGCATTTGAAGAGTCATTATGTTATTGATTGACCCTCTTAAATTAATCTAAATAATTATAGAATAGTGATAAATTAAATTAGTTAATAATAATAATATTGTTAATATATATAAGCATTTTATTTATATAATTGAATGAATAAATTTTTTTATAACCTTATAATTAGCTAACTACTTTTATATAAGTTATGAATAAAATTAAATTGAAGCATTTGAAGAGTCATTATGTTATTGATTGACCCTCTTAAATTAATCTAAATAATTATAGAATAGCGATAAATTAAATTAGTTAATAATAATAATATTGTTAATATATATAAGCATTTTATTTATATAATTGAATGAATAAATTTTTTTATAACCTTATAATTAGCTAACTACTTTATAAAATGGATAAAATGACTAATAAAATAATTACTATAATGATATTTATATGTTGTTATGACTTGTACATCGAGCTTTGTTACTTGAACTTTTTCAAATTCAAGAATTTAGCATTAATATGTTGTATCCTATTATAAGTTGTAATTATATACATCATTTGTATTGTATAGATATGATAAATGTTGTAGATATTTAATTAAAATTAGATGGACTAACTATTTTTAGATATTTAATGAAAATTAACAAAATACTTACTACAGTTATTTAATAAAAAAATTTACTAAATTGAAATCAAATAAATAATACACATGTTTAATTGTTTATTGCATGAACTCAACTTATATATAATAGACTCAATATTTATAAAAACAACTAACTAAATAATTATATGTTATGTTAAAATTATAAAATTACACTAATGCATTGATTTTCTTATTTATTACATGAGATTTGTCATTACATTTATTACATGGAGGACTCAACTTTTATATATATATAGATATAGATATAGATATAGATATAGATTATATTTAGAATCAAAGAAGTCAAGTACACAAATAAATTATTACAATTAGTTAATACATATGGACTCAACATTTTTATAGAAGGAACTATATTATATTATTTATTTATTTATAAAAGAACTCAAAGAAATTATGCACTTTCATATATGCATTTGTTTGTATTTTGATAATTTTTACAATAATGCTAATGATAATCGTAAAAATATCATATTTATTTCTATGTCTTTTAGATAGTTTTGTTAGATGTGGTTGTTACTAATTCACTATACATTAGTCAAAATCACATATGATATATATGATTAATGGTTCGTTATTAACGATTAAGCATTTTATTTATATAATAGAATGAATAATTTTTTATAACCTTATAATTAGCAAATTATTTTATGAAATGATTAATGATATTTAAATAAAATAATTATTATTATGAGCTTTGTTATTTGAACTTTTTTAAATTCAAAAATATTGCATTAATGTGTTGTATCCCATAATGAAATCACAACCAAATAAGAAACGAAATACTACACTAAATGAAATATACCAATTCAAAAAATATTAAATTACTAATTCAATAAACATAAAAACTTAAAGTAAAATATATAGTGCATTGTTAATATTAAGGGAATATAAAAGACCTAGAAAATGTATAAACATAGATACAAATATTCTCATTAAATTAAATTTAATATAAGTATTCACAATATCAAATTGTGTAACGATGGTTATATTAAAATACGTTACAATTTTTATTAAACCGTATGTTATTCAATAACGTTTCTAGATCAATATTTATTGAAAATTTTTTCAAAGATGAATTAGAATAAAAAATAAGTCATTAAAAATAAATATTGTAAATTTTTTATTGTTGAAAAAATAATCAAGAAGATATATATAGAAGAATTCAAGCATAGAGAAACAAAAGTTTAGTTGTTGATAAATTTTAAAAAAAAAATTATTATAGTTTAAAACTATATGGTTGAAAGAAATGGATGACAATGAACTATTTATGTTGGTGAATATAACGCTGACATATATATTTTTTTAGCAACGAACCTTTAGGATATATGACATATCAATATTGAACACATCAAACACCTACATCAACATAAACAATTAATTAATACAAACATATAATTCGAAATAATTTAAGTAAATATATCATTAAATTTAAAAAGAATTATCAATGTATGGATTGAAGAACACACCAAATTTTTCTAGATTATCTATTTGTCTAAAACTTCTTTGCATGGATGGTCACTTCAATAATGTTCATCAATGTCACTGTCAAATATAAAATATCACAAAATAAAAACAATGATGATCAATTTCACAAAATAGAATAAACATACATGTGTTAGAGATGAAAAACAAACTTGATATTTGAAATTTAATAAGAAGAAAACTAACTGGTGAAATTCTAGTAGAAAAATGTTTTAGGTTGATAAATGGATTATTTGCAACCCATACTATTTATAACTTTTGATGATCATTCATCTTTTTTATAACATATGGATAAATAATGAAATAACAATTAATTATAGATAACCAAGGGTTATGAATCGGTAATGACATTAAACAAAAAAAAAAAACAAAAATGTAAATGAGACATAATTTTTAAAAATAAAAGAAAATAAGTTATAAATGAAATTTAAAAGTAAATATATATATATATATATATATATATATATGAGAAATGTTGTAGATATTTAATTAAAATTAGATGGACTAACTATTTGTAGATATTTAACGAAAATTAACAAAATGCTTACTATTGTTAATTAATAAAGTTTTTTATTAAAATTAAATCAAATAAATAATACTCATATTTATTGCATTAAACTCAACTTATATATAATAGACTCAACATTTATAAAAACAACTAACTAAACATAATTATATATTACTTGTTAACAATTTAAAGTTAAATTAACTCATTAATTTTCTTATTCATTATATGAGATTTGTCATTACATTTATTACATGGAGGACTCAACTTTTATATATATATATATAGATACACACACACACACATACACAAAAAAAACACATAGATATAGATAACATAAGATGATCTTTATAAAGTTAATGAGATGGGCTTCATATAACATAGACTTTAATGATATGGACTTTTGGTAATTATAATGATTAAAAATTTGAATTGAAACAATTTGTGTTCCTTAACGTATATTTTTTTAGATTATCATATTAGGTACATGATGAAACTTAACTATGCTTATTAAACAAAATATTTTTGTATAAATATTATAGAATCTATATGTATAAACATATTATCATATGTATAATCTGAATCAAATGATTTTTTTTATTTAACAATGATATTAAAACTATTTAAAGAATACTTTTATCATAATAATCATATCAAAATTCAATTGACGATTCATAATAGAATAATTATATTCAAAAACTTTCAATTTATAATTTATGTCATTATAAACTTTTAGTTACGTAAATAACTTTTTAAAAAATTTTTAATTAGATTTTAGGTCATCTCAAGAGATGTAATATCAAAATAGTGCACTTCAAAAATAAATAAATAATAGAATTATCATATTAGCTATTTAGTCTGTCAACATTTAATATAATTACTCAAATAGTCTAGAAGAAACATAAAATATACAAATTAAAAAAATAATATATAGTTTTAAAAAGATTATTGAGATAAATTGTTATTTATATAAGGAACCAGTGATATAAAATATGGTTTGCAATATTTAAAATACATTAAATAAAAATCAATAACTATATAATAAATTTCTCGATTTAGAATATAGGAGAGCACACATGGCGGTTTATGAATCCAACTAAAATCCGAAACAAAATTAAAATTGAATAAAATATTACCAAAGTGACTTCTATAGACATCTAATATATGTGATTGCCAAAAAAACAAATTCTATTACAATAGCTCTCAACTTTCACAAAACAAACAATTACTTATACTACGAAATTAAAAATAAGCCATGTACCACTAACTAATACCTTTATTATTATATATCTTTCCGCTTAGATGAAACCCAATTAAACTTAAATGATGGGTGCTTTTCGAGCGAGAAGTTCTCCGACTCGGTATTGTCACCATCCGTGAATTCCAACAACATCAAATTAGCATATGGAGATGAGTTTTGTGATCCCGCATATGCTTTACTCTTGAACCTTACACTTTCACAACCACTTGCTGTGAAATCATTGCTACCACAGGCCTCGTTAGCCGTCATGAACCAAAATTCTTAGCATTGTCGTAGAATTTTCCATCCACCAAGCACTCACAAATTGTTTGTAACATGAAATGATGAAAGAATGTGAATGAACAAATGTAACTTTGTTATTTATAGATAAATGATTGACAAATTCATATTTATGGTAAAATAAAAACATTTAATTGATAAGAAATAATAACCTTAGGATAGATGGAGAGTTTTTACCATTAAGGTAAAATTAATTAAAATTAAGCAACATTAAACCAATATTTAGTATCACATTAAAGCAATTCTTCAAGTTGGAGAAAATGGATACTCTATTATTATTAAAACCATTATGACATGAATATTTATAACATGAATATTTATGACATGGACTCAACTTTTATATATACTAGTCATGATGGCCTGTGCGATGCACCGGGTTGAATGATTTTAAAAATAAAATATTATGTAAATATTAGAGATTTGCGATTGTTATTGTATTACTAAATTAAATAAATAAATGATTTCCATAACTACCTCTGGTATTAAATAAATTAAATCAATGATTTAGTATTAGACATATTTCAAATGTAATAAAAGATTACTATCTACTCGGTAACTCATGTTAGTTTTATTTTATCAACCAAAATAAACTAACTAATAAAATATTTATTTTGATCTAACTAAATTATCATTATAAATTATTACATTGAATTTATTGTTATTGGACTCAATTTATCAAATTAAATTACAATAGAATGATTTATTTTGATTTAAACAAATGATTATTTAAGTTTATTGTATGAAATTTATTAATATATGGCTCCACTTATCAAACTAAAAAAACTAAATTATAAAATAATGTATTTTATTCTAACAAATTGAATATTGTAATTTATTATATGTAGTTAATTTACTACAAATAATCAAACATGTCATCATTTATGCTTAAGATTGTCATTGATTCATGTGAACTTGATATTTATGCGTTATAAAAAAAACAATATGAGACAAAAAAAATATGTGTGATTGTTAAAAAAAAAAAATATTTTACTATAGCATTGGCAATAATATTATATATATACGCTAAAACAAAATCATGTCAAAACAAAGTGAATTTTAACAGCTACTATATTTATTGTGTTCTCTTTTTTATCATCATCCTGCAAGTATAAAAGACTATTTCTCAGAACAAAATAAGATTAAACTCAAAAAAAATACATCTTAATGTATTCAAAAACTGCTCCATAATTCATTTTCTAAAACCATTGAAAATGACAAATATATATACGGAAGTGTGTAATTTATTGAATGAAATCTAAAGTAATAACAAATACACACCGGAAAAGTAGGAAAATGATAGATAAATTTTGTAATGAAAAAGGTGAATGATATCGACCTTGACCGTATCAATGCTCGTTCTACTCCCATGCTTCTTCATCCTGTGATGATAAAAATATAATAGAACGTAAGAATATGATCTTTTCTTGAAATTGATCATGCATGAGAAATAAAACGAAAATGATAATGCCAAGTTTTATTACGATTTAGATTGCTCATATATTCTAAAAAAATGAAACAATCAATATGACATTTATGTGCAATTATAATGTGTACATCATAGGTTACGGTTGAATTTCAAATGAATTAAACAATTGATATGACATTTATGTTTCATAATGTGTAAATCATAGGTTACGTTTGAAAATTATGAGAGAATTTCATAAAAATTAAGCAATCAATATTACATTGATGTGTGATTATAATTTGTATATGATGCATACATTAGTTACTTGAACCTAATAAAATTCAAGATTTACGCATTAATGTATTGTTTTCATATTTTATGAAATTTAAATATATTAATTTTAACTACAAATAATATGATTAATTTTAAAAATTTAAACTATATATATTTTAATTAAATCATTTTTAAGGTTATTTGATTAATTATATTCTTTCATAAGCTTTTTTTAAATAAATATTTCTGAAAGTTTCTATATAACACGTAATTTTATTAGAAATTTATTTTAATACATTAATTTAAATGCATATTAAAAATATTTTACATTGAATCTATGTAATTAATATTCACGTGATAAATAACAATACTATTATCTAATATTTATTTATTTGACTTCATGCAATTATATATATATTAAATATATTGTATCGAGGTTGAGTCCATTTAATAATAAAAATTATATAGACTGAGTTATTTTATGATTAATTTTAAAATGGTTGATTATATATTTTATTAGTTTAATTTTTTATTTAACTTGTTTTTAAAGGGTATTTGAGGAATTATTGTAACACCCTCAAACTAATCCATAATGCCACGTAATTACCACATCAGCAATGATATAATATAATAATCTCTACACTATTCCCAAACATACACGCAGAAAACCCGATAATTTAAAACATTATTTTACATAAGAAACAGTCACGGAAGTCCCTGAATATTACACAACCTATCCGAAGTATATAAAACAATCCCCAAAATATAACTACCTCTATGAAAGGTAGCTAACTCCTCGATCACAAGTAATGTAAACCTACTTTGGTGCAGCAGGCCTACTAGCAGTCCGGTCACCTGGATTACACACAACAACACACACAGGTCAGCTAAAGCTGGTGAGAATGCAAGGGTTAGTGTACGATTATAAAGCTCAGAAAATAATTAACTCAATAATAAAACGTTCAGCATTCTCTACTGAACAAGTATATGAGATCCCACAAGGTAGCTCAACTCGCGTGGATAGGCCCACGTACCAAATCCCTAGACCGCACAAAGCAGTCGTCAGGAACTCAAAAGGGAATTGGGAGCGACCCAACCCCTGCCCAGCCGTACGGTTTAGTATCTCAACAGCTCAAGTGTCCCAAATCTCATATTTAAAACACAATTCTCAATAAAGCACAGTAATACATGCATGATAATATCTCAATAAAACTCGTAAGAAACTCATGATATCTCGTAAAAGCTCAGTAAAAGATCATGCAAGTATTAATAAATAATCGTACAAATATCTCAAGAAAAACATGCAAACTCACCTGCTCAGCTAAATAAACTAAGTCTCGGTTCCCTGCCCTTTCCCTACCCTGTCAACACGAGACCCTGAAAACACAATAACACAATCTCAATATCACAAATTCAACCCAACAAATCTATACACAATTCTCAACAACTCTTGAGACCCCAAGGACCCAAATACACGACTCACAGAACCCAAAAACCCGACCCGAACCCTCAGCCACATCGCGGCCGCACTCAACCAATCGCGGCAGCACTGACTCTATCGCGGTCGCGGCCGCGCTGACCTCAAACTCGGCCACGCTCACATCGCGGCCCGAGCTCGGACGTCAACCGCCTGCGATCATCTCAAGAACATCGCGGCCCGCGATCAGGGGATCGCGGCCGCGCACACGGACGAACAGAACCAGAATGCTCTGTTTTCTGCACAGCTCGGGATTTATCCCTTTAATCCATTTCAGCTTGATTTTTACCAAAATTACCCATTCGAATTTACTCAGAAACACTATTATACTCAATTCAATTACTTATTCACAATTTACAACAATTAATCCGCGAATCAAAGCTCGAATTTACCTCAATATGGTTTCAATCTCAAAGGAAGAAGTTGAGGTCGAATTGGAAGCTGGAATCACTAATCTGGAGCTTCAATTTCTGATCTTGGCTGCTGGAATTAGAATCACACACACACATATATCTTAGCTCTGGCTTTTGAAATGATTTGGAGGATAAAGAAGCTAGGTCCGATACCCAAAAATCCGATCCCGATACCCCAAAATACAAATTTATATCCCCGGGTCCCAAATTAAGTAATTAATCCAATGAAATAATTCCACGTGCCTATCTCAAAATCGGGATGTTACAATTATATATTTTCATAAAGTGTTCTTTAACAAATTAAAAGTTATATTTTAAAAAGTTTTTACAATGTGTAACTATATTAGAAATTTCTTATTTTATTTGTTAATTTAAATATTAAACTACAAATAATCTATTTTATTATAAAATTCTAAATTATATATTTTGTTAGGTTTAATTTGTTGATTAACTTATTTTTAAAGGCTACTTGAGGAAACATATATTTTCATAAAAGTTTTTAAAAATTAAAAAAAAAACATTTCTTAAAATTTAGGTACAACATCTAAGTACATTAAAATACATTAATTAAATATATGTTATTACATGAGATTTATGCTATACCACTCAACTTATCAAACTAAATTAGAAATAAATTAATTTAGTTTAATCCAAATATAGAATATTTATATTTTATCATATAGAATTATCAATATACGACACAACTTATGAAATTAAATAAGTTAAATAACAAAATTGTTTATTATATATAAAAATGATCATCGTAATATATTACATTGAATTAATTACTATAGACATGAAATCAATACCACTATTATGATTCTATAAAGATTAATGTATTTGTTAAAAATTTTAGATCTACAAAATATGATATTTCATATTTATTTTCAATATATTAGTCGCGAAAAAAAGTTTCTTAGTCTTGTCATTTAAAGGGGATTTATGAATTATAATTTTTGGTAAGATAATTTGGTTATGAAAGATATTTAATTTAAATAAATAAATTAAAATGTAACCCAATATTCTTTTTTTCTTTTTGCTAACTTTATTTAGGTATAAAAGAATAAAAGATGTATCTTACATATTAATTTAATGAAATAAATGATTATTATATTCTTAGTTGACTTAATATATATATTACTATCTACTCGATAACCCGTGTTAATTTTTTTTATGTATTAACTAATAAATAAATTATTTTGATGAAAATATGTTATCAATATAACTTATTACATGGAATTTTTTGTTATATGACTCAATTTATCAAATCAAATAAAAAGAATAAATTATCATGATCTAAATAAATATCATTGTGTTTTATTATATGGAATTTAGTAACATATGACCCAACTTATCAAATTAAATAAACTAAATAATAAAATAATATATTTTGATCTAAAATATGATCATTGTAATTTATAATATTGAATTTAAATACTTTATACATGAAATTATTTATGGCATGAGTCTTTATTAACATGGACTCAACTTATCAAATTAAATAAATTAAATAATAAATAATATAGTTTGATTTAACAATGATGATTGTAATTTTTTATATCAAATTAAATTACTATCAACATGAATCTAATTACGACATGAGTATTTATTGACATGGACTCAACTGTTATATATATAGATATAGATAATAAAGATTATTATATTAAAATTTATTAATTATTTTTAAATATTTACCATTGAGTCTTTTGAATGATCTAGATACTTAATTAAAGTAAATAGATAGTTACTATATATTATTATTTCATTAAAGTGAAATAAAAGTCATTGTTATTATTATTTATTACATAGATTCATTATGGTTAGATATATAACTAAAATTAATTAAATCATTTCAATTATAAATTTAAGTCAATAATATTATAACTTATTACATGTAACTCAACTTCTACTTTTATATAATTAAATCAACTTTGCATAAAAGAGAAATTGAAATTAAATATGAAGATTTTTCATATTTTATTTGTTACATGTTTTATTTATTATTTAATGATATGATTATCGATGTTCAAATAAAAAGGTTAATAAAATAAATATTTTTAATGATAATTCATTTTATTATATAAAGCAAATTGAATTAACTATTCTTTGATTATATACATTTGTCTTAATGTTTTGTTAAAAAAACAATCATAATGTTAATCAGTCTTTAAAGTTATCAAACAAAAATCAATTATATATTATATTATAACAAATTTAAAATAGAAAACAAAAATACAACTATTATTAAAATATGGTTTTTGGTTTAGACTCACGTTTATTATAATATTGATTTAAAATAAAATATAATACAAACAATACAACTATTACTAAAATATGATTTTCGGTTTAGACTTGCATTTATTATAATATTATAGTATATATTGTAAGTTCTATGACATATATATTTAGAAGAAAACATTATTCTACTTTTATATTTTGATTTTCAGTCATCAAATAAGTTAAAACAAAAATAAGTTTATAGTTTATGACAATTTTGGATGACATTTTAGGTTTTTTCATAGTTTCATGAAGAAATTATCAACATTAATTTCTCGGATAACTATAAAATTTAACGCAACCGAAACAAAAATTTACAGTACTTATTCTAATAAACAAAATCTAAATTCCATGATAGTTAACCAAAATCAATTTAAAAGAAACATCACTTCAAATAATTGATAAATTAGGTATAAAAATGTAAGTTAATCGTATGTGTTCACTTATAAAGAATAAAAGTAAATATAAATCACCTCATCACTTTCAGATTTCTATGAAGTTTAGTTTTTAGGTCACCTTTTGTAAAAACGTTCAACACTAAGAACATATGACTCTATCACCAATTAGTATTCCTCAATGTTTTGTCGAAACCCACCAAACTGAAATACAAACACGACGATGAAGATTGTTAATTTTCCACACAAAATGATGATCACACATTCTTTTCCGTTACAAAATTTAAAGAATCACACAAATTGAAAATATTAAACAGCTAAACAAAAAATATGAATTCTTACTCTAGAGAGAGAGCGCGCGCAATGGAATATTCTGATAGTGTAGCTTGTATGGTCTCTTGTTTGTATGTATATTTGTTTTGACAATTTTGTTTAGTTTCGTGGTTATAAATATTTTGTCTTTCAAAAAAATAGTAATAGAGGAAAATGGATGGGTAACGGTCATTTGCAATTTATAGATAATTAATAGATAATTAATTCAATTTAAAAAATGATAAGTAACGGTCATTTGCAATTTAAGAGTAGTAATGTAGGACTTGAAAATATTTAATTCCATTTAATAAAAAATAACTAAATAATTATTTCTATTATTTTTTAAAAATCAATATTAAATCATTAATACTCATATTTATCACATGAGACTCAACTTTTATAGATAAGATAGATATTTTTACATGAATCAAATTAAGCAAAAATTTATTAAGTAAATAATTAATAAAAAAAATTAGGTTTTAAAACATACAAAAGTTTATTATTACTATTAATTTTTTATGAAAAAGTATGATTACTATTGTTCTTTTAGTAGAAACAAAATTAAAACTTAAATCAAATAGTTAATACAAAATAAAAATCTTAAAATTGAATCAAATAGTTAATACTTTTATTTATTACATTGTTCTTTTAGTAAAAAGCAAAAACTTAAAATTGAATCAAATAATTAATACTATTATTTATTACAAAGGACTCAACTTTTATATATATATATATATATATATATATATATATATATATATATATATATATATATATATATATATATATATATATATATATATATATATAGATTTTAACTTGTATTTCAATATAATCACTTAAATCGTATTTAGAAAATAAATTTAATCACCAAATTAAAAACAAAAAATCTTCAAATTGATTAGTTGGTTAAATAATGTAAGAGTTTGGAATAGTTAACACATCATTTTTTTAAATTATATTCATTATTTATTACTAATGAATGATTACTATCATCTTTTAGTTTAGAAAAATTAAAATTGAATCACATAGTTAATACCCTTATTTATTTCATGGGACTCAACTTTTATATATATATAGATACTAGTCAAAATGACCCGTGCGATGCACCAGAATGTTATTTTAGTTTTGGTTTCAAATATTATGTAACTATTAAAAATTTATATTGTTTGGGTCACTAAATAAACTTTAGATTGTACAACATATAGTACTTAGGCATAGCTTTTTAGAACTAACAATTTTATACTTTAGGAAATACACACTTTTATAACTACGATACACAATCTAATCACTTGTTAGTAAATGACGTCAAAAAAATATTTTTGTCTCCCGACAATTGGAATAAAAACAACCATAACTCAAATATTATTTATTTAAAACAATTACAAAAGCACAATACCGTAAATTATTGTACGAGTTTTGAATAGATGCAAAGTTAAAGCCTAATATTAAATACAATGTGTTTTCTTAAAAATGAAAAGAATGGAAAATATGCATATTTTTCGATATGCTCTTAAAACCTTAAAAACTTTATGGTTTTTGTTATTCCAGTATAATCAATCAAACATTCATTAGAAACAATTAAGAACAGAATTAAACAACTAACCGAATGATTATATTGCACCAAAATGATTACAGAGAATATGAACTTGAACGTGTACTGTAGCCCTAGATGCTATCAAATTCCGTGCAAAATACAATATATCAGATCTATCACTTTTACAAAAGGAAAATTATATTTATATCTAAAAGTCAACTTTACATTAATTACAAAATATACCCTAAACATATTTAATTCATCAATCTAAAATTGATTCTAACGTTCTCCCCCTTTAATGAATTAAACTAAGTCTTCAGTTTGTCGGTCCCAGCTTCATTTCAAAACGCATGATACTTTTTCTGTTAGACAGGCTCCAATTAATCTTTGAGATGAATTCAACCATGAGCTTTCTGTCATTTACACTCAATGCTCCCTTCTTTGTCTTTCTTTTCTTGTCAGCTGCCAACTTCCCTTTCAAGCCATTCATCACCTTTTAAAGTGTTCCATCACAAAACCTTTTCAGTTCAATACTCCGCATAGCCCTTCGCTTTTGATCTTTATCTTTGTAGATTGCTACAGGATGCTTGGCCATTACAACTTGAAACTCCTACAGATTTTCCATGAATTTGATGAAATGGTTTGGCGCAGTAATGTTAATCTTTCTCATCCCTCTTTCTACATCAATCTGTAGATCTTGCACAGACATAAGCACCAATTTGTGTGCATGAAGTGAAATAGTGTCTTTAGTGCAAATCTACAGTGCTCATTCCTCTTATTTCTGCACAGTTCATCAAATAAATCTTCAATGTCGACCAGATGCATTCCAAACATGTCAGCCTCGGTGAATGTATAAGTATTTCCATCAGCTCTGGTCACGGTGAAGGTAGGATAGAAGATCTTAACAAAACGATCCATTTCGATCTTAACCAAATCAACTATCCTTAAACTCACTTCGGACCTTATCCACCGACTGAGCTTTATTCTGCAAGAAGCTCGCATAATTCTCTAAGTTTGGCATATTCGGCTCCAGAACTCTGAATAGCTTCAAAAACGTACACGGAGCTTGCTTCTTACAGAATATTTTCTTTTCCAAGTGATCTTCAAGATATGGAAGTTTGTTCCTCTTTATGATATAATCAGCAGTTTGTTTAGCAGATAAGTCTAACACTTTTACAATCTTCTTACTAGTTTCATCTTCATTCAGCAATGTTAACATATCTCTACTTTCTTTCTGGACTATTTGCTAAGCTTCAAACCTCAATCTATTATGTCTTTGTGACTCATCAGCCAAGATATATTCATTGAAGAATCTGTCCATAACTTCTACCTCATTCAGTTCCTTAACAACTTGTGGCAAAACATTCTCAGCTGGAAACTATTGTACTTCCTCTTCTTTAACATTAACTGTAACCTCATGCTTTTCAACCGTTGGTGTCGGTACATCATCTTTTAGTATCTCCTGTATAAGATCCTCTTCTTCTTCTATCCTATCAGCTCTTAAAGATAAGTCATTCAGGTCAAACATATCGTCATCATCTGACAACTCCACTTCCACTTATTTCTCTCCTCCCTCAATCATTAAGATATGTCCTTGAGTTTCATCATCAGTATCATCATACTCATAAAAATTATAAATTCCTGATTGAATACTAATAGGAACTGGAACATCTTCATGAAGAATCAATTCCAGCTCACTTTGAGCTTCAACAGGCTTTTCTTTGGGTCTCTTTGTTTCACCTCTTCAGTCACATTCTTGCCCTTCAACAGTTTATGAATATTAGCCATTTGAGCCATCATCTCAGAAAATTGACTCGTCATCTAATTTGATACTCCAGCAACTACTTCATTTAAGGCTCCAGTCAATTTGGATTCAGTAACAAATGGGGAAAGGCTAACCACTGGGTCACTCAGACTTCCAGTTGTCACAACAGTCGAACTGGTATAAAGAATGTATGTGTGGCCAGTGCTCAGAGTTGGCAATGTCGTGGCTCTAACTGGTCTTCCAACCTCTTCAAGTGACGGAGCAACAGATGTTTCCGACACTAAGGGTGCGTTTGATACAGAGAATTAAGGCTAGGAAAATGGAAATAAGAGGAATTTCCATATTAACAAACATGAGAATTCCACTTATTTCCATTTCCCTAACCTTAATTCTCTGTACCAAACGTAGTGTAAGGTTGTTCTGGAAGGAACACTTAGTTCAACTGCACTCACTTCAACAAATGAAGTTGACTCTAGTGTCCTAACGTGTATCAGTTCAATATCATGTGCAAGAATAGAACGTGTATCAGTTCAATATCATGTGCAAGAATAGAAGTTGACTCTAGTGTCCTAACTGCCCGGCAGTTGTGTACTATATTCAATATCCATAAAATCCAAAGGATTTAAGGATAGATTTTGTGCTTGATCCCGGTGAGAAAGTGAAACATCTTCCTGTTGAGAGGAAAATGAGTGGCTGGGGGGGTGTGTGCAGTCGTCAGTGGGATATCGACTGATTCAATGTCGACTCCCATTTGAGAGCCAACAGCAGATGTGGCTAGATCCCGGCTGTTTGGGCTTGGGAACTCCCTCACACTCTCCCTAGCTATTTCAATAATATCAATCTCCGGAATGCTTTCAACTATAGAAAATTCAACCATTCCAACACCACCTTCTTGTGCATCATTTCCATCCTCATCATCATCATCATTACCTTCCTCAGCTCCTTCAGCAATATTGGATAATGTTCTTTCTGAATCTGAGCTGCTCTCACCTCCCCTTACCTGTTCCTCTACTCCCTCACTCTCAAGTTGGCTGCCCTGAACATCAGCCCCGTGCTGATGTTCCTGCTCTCCTATAGCTCCGTGGTTAAGAAAACTCGGTTCTTGGGTTTCTATAGGAGCGTGATCTATTCTGTATAACTTGACATGATCACTCTCTTGATCCGCATATTTTAACAGAGCCTCTGGCATAGGCATCACATTCGCATTTGACGCATCCTGTACCCCATGTAGACTCATCATAACATAATCTGGGCACTTCTGAGCATTTGACCTCTTCGGGATTTGTTCATTGGCAAGGTTCCCCTTATCAAGATTTGAATGAACCGTTGAAGCGGTACAAATTTCCTTGCTCGATTAGTTGTCTTTGCCAACACAACTTCTTTTAAATCCTCCCAAATACACTGAGCATAGTCGTAATGTTTATTGAAGGCAATCCCGTGAAAAATTCTCAGGCAATGTATGCTCCCTCTATCAATACTGGTATGCTTAGAGTTCATGCATCTGTTGACAATGTCGAACAACGTATACCACTCTCCATTAAGACCATTTCTATGAAACTTGAAGCTCTTCAGGTTTGGAATATCCTAAGCATATTAAATTATGAACAAGCTCTTCATCGGATACAAAGTCTTCATAATATGCTAATTCTGGAAAATTCACGGTATCAATTCGGCGCGGTAGAAATAGGTTATGTCGAAGCCTGGCCAGTGTAATCTTTGCCTTGAATTGATCAATGGTAACTTTGAAATGATGATTACCATCAGCTGGTACGAACTTGATGGTATGCCAGAATTGTTGTAAGTACACTTGGGTAATAGAAGGTTTATATTGGAGTAGGTAGCCCAAAGGATGTCTACAATTATAGGATGGCTGACTTCTATGATTTTTGGATCAAGACGGTGGTTGTTGTCATGAAACGGTAAGCAATATTTGGTTTTTACTAGGTGAGTATCTGGTATGGGTGATGAAGGTGAAGGTCGGGTAATAGAGGCTGATTTCACTGGTTTTTGATACCATTGTATGGTTTGAGGATGAATGAAAATCAGATGAATTTGATTGTTGGGATTGAGCTTGGGAAGCCATTTGAAACCTGTGAAAAATAATAGACATGTTAGAAACAGCAGATAATCAAATGAAATTCTGCAAATAGAAAAATAAAACATTTTATTAGAAATTAGAAAATTTTGTGTTTTACTGTTTAAAGCATTGGGATTCCAGACAATAATATTAAAATATTATTGTTAGGATTCCAAAGTCAATCGTTAAGAGACCAATGTTAGAAAAACACAGATTTTAAAAATTTCTTGAAAAATGTGAAATTTTTCTGAAAAATTAAAAATCCTTTACACTTGTTAAAATTTTGGAAATTTTGAAGTTGAAACTTGATTGACACATGAAGAGTCTCGGATGACACATGATTCAACTCGCATGACTTAAGAATGAAACTCGAATTGAACAAGAGATTTCTCGAATAAAGAACCAAACAACTCAAATTAATAAGCAGGCAACTCGAATGAAACATTAGTCAACTCAAATGAAATGAGTGACCAACTCGAATAATATTGACCATTTCTCGAAATACTCATGAACCCAACTCGAATGAAATTGGTATATACTCGAATGATGTTATTATCGAGACTGGTTTGAAAAATTTTCTAAGTCCTTAAAAGATGCCCAACTCGAATAACAAGTAAAGGTTCCTCGAAAAACTTATGGAACCAACTCGAATGAAACAAGAACATACTCGCATGATATTTGTTTTCGAGACTGGTTTGAAAATTTTTCTTAAGTCCTTCAAAACATCCAACTCGAATAACAAATACAAGTTTCTCGAATCATGAAGTATCCAACTCGAATGAAATTAAAAGTTTCTCGAATGGAACTTCATGCAACTCGATCATAACATAGATTTTCTCGAATGTTGTTTTGATCGAGTTGAGTCATTAAAAACTTTTCTAAGTCAAATAATGTCACTGATAATATGCAAAAATCATTTCAAGCACATTTTTGACTATTCATTTATATATTCCTACTCGAAAATGGATTTTAAACATTATTTGTTTACTGAACTTTGTCCAGAAACAACTTTTTCAATCTAAAAAATCCAATTTCCAGTTTCAAAAACACGAAAAAATTTAACACTGAAAAATTCAAAATACTGTTTGTTTGTTTTGAAATGAGACTTGAAATTTAATATTCAAGTTCATATAAGCAATACGTATTCAAACACACAATTAATTTCATATTATAATCACCTAATCAATATATATAAAACATGAACACACACACAGAGTATTATATATGTATAAAACTCGAAAACAAAATATGAAAATAAACAAATCAAAGCAAAAACAGTAAAATCACTTACAATTTAAATTCTGAAATTGAAAAGCTTTATCAGTGAATGGGTTTCTTCATATGAAAGGAAGCTTGAAAATGTGTATTTTCGAAATAGAAGATGAACAGTGGACCGGTTTGTGAAAAAATAATTTTGAAATTCAAATTTCAAATTTATACCAAATTTGAAATTTGGAACTAATACCCGGCCCAATTGAAAAACATTAAGCCCATTATTTATTTTAAACCCATTTATGTACAAAATGACACAAAAAAATTTATTTCACACACACACAAAAATAAAAGTAAAAAATAACAACTAACAAAAAAAATTTGAACTAAAAAAGTTTTTAACTAACTGAAAAAAAAAAATTGAACTAAATTTTTTTTAACTAACTAAAAAAAGAAAAATAAAGAATAAATAAATTTCTCCCCTTTGATTTTTGCAGTTTAGCTCCCCCTCAGATGAATATCTCTTTAAATGACAGCTCCCCCAACAAAAAATCAGATAAAAATTCATCAGATTTTAAAAAATCAGATAAACTTTCTGTCTGCTCCCCCTGCACATGACAATTCGAATCTGTTAAACTCTGAAAAATTAAACTTTAAAATCACATGAGATTAAAAACATATTTAATCAGATAAAATATATAAATTTAAAATTATATTTAGTAACTACTGAATGTTTAAATCTAACGATTCAACATACCCAATTTGTATACGAAAAAATTAAATCGTTTTTCATCCAATGCTTTGGTAAACAAATCAGCTAATTGATATTCAGTGGGTACAAAATATAATTCTATATTACCATTTTCTACATGATCTTTTATAAAATGATACCGGATGTCAATGTGTTTGGTTTTTAAATGTTACACCGGATTTGAAGCTATAGCTACTGCACTTTGAGAATCACAATAGGTAGGAATCTTTTGCGGTGTAAACACGTAGTCTCTGAGTTGGCTCTTCATCCACAACACTTGTGAACAGCACGACGATAATGCTACGTATTCAGCTTCTGCTGTTGACAATGATACACAATGTTGTTTCTTGGATGACCAGCAAATGGGTTTGTCGCCTAGGAATTGTACTGCTCCTGATGTACTTTTTCGATCCATTTTGTCACCTGCGTGATCAGCATCAGATAAGGCAGTTAATGTAAATGAGGATTCTCGGGGATACCACAAACCTAAGTATGGAGTTCCCTTCAGATATCTTAAAAATACGTTTGGCAGCAGCCAAATGTGATTCTTTAGGATGTGCCTGATATCTAGCACAAACACACGTAGCAAACATAATATACGGTCTACTGGCAGTTAAATACATTAATGACCCAATTATGCCTCGATAATGAGTTACATCTACAGGTTTCCCTGAAATGTCCTCATCGAGTTTCGATTTAGAATCCGGAGCCATGGGAGTTTTCATGGGTGTATTATTGACCATGTTAAATTTCTTTAACATGTCTTGAATGTATTTCGACTGATTGATGAAAATGCCATAAGTCAGTTGTTTTACTTGTAAACCCAAGAAAAAATAAATTTCTCCTATCATGCTCATTTCAAAATTTTGGGAAATTAAGAATGCAAATTTCTTGCAAAACTCAGGATTTGTAGACCCAAATATTATATCATCTACATATATTTGAATAACTATGATATCTGGACCCTGACGTTTTAAAAATAGGGTTGTATCCACTGCACCTTTGTTAAATCCACATCTCAATAGATAATTTGAAAGTGCATCATACCAAGCACGAGGTGCTTGTTTAAGGCCATACAGTGATTTGTCCAAAAGATATATACATGGTCAGGCTTCGAAGGATCGGTAAACCCTTCGAGCTGATATGTATATACTTCGTCAGTCAATTCCCCATTTAAAAAAGCAGTTTTCACATCCATTTGATATAAAGTGAAGTTTTTGTGTGCAGCAAAGGCTAAAAACATCTGAATAGCTTCAAACATAGCAACTGGAGCAAATGTTTCATCGTAATCAATTCCATCTTGCTGGCTATATCCTTTGGCAACGAGGCGAGCCTTGTTTCGAATGATGACACAGTGTTCATCTTTCTTATTCTTGAAGATCCACTTCGTGCCAATGATAGATTTGTCTTTTGGTCGCTCCACCAATCTCCAGACCTTCAACCTTTCAAAGTGATTTAGCTCTTCTTGCATAGCCACTATCTAGTCAGCATCCAGTAGAGCTTCTTTCACATTCTTTGGCTCAATTTTACTCAAAAAATTTTGAGAATAAGCACTACTCGTTCATGGTAGCTCTTCTGGTTTTAACTGAAGCAGAAGGATCACTTATTATGTTTTCAGGTGGGTGATTCCTTGTCCATTTAAATGTATGTGGGTAAGGTTGAAGTTGGTCTTGATTGGGGTTCAAGTCCAGGTAGGGAATTTCGAATTTACTTCCGAAGTTAATGGGATAACAACTGAGATGGGAGTTTCTGAGTTTTCAGAAGTCAAGGGGTTTCAAAAGATTCTGGAGCTTGGATAGGTTGTACACTGTCAACGGGTAAGTATACATCTACCGTTGAAACCTCTCCAGTATCTTCTAAAAATGGTTGGTGAGAATGATCTGAGACTAC
>JAANYP010001950.1:0-80000 GCA_020465985.1 Centrapalus pauciflorus | reverse complement strand
AATATAATATAGTTGACAACAGAAATCATAATAATAATAATAATATTATTATTAAAAGCATTAACATTTTAAATATATATAACTATTATATTTACAAAAATAGAATAAATAAATTATTAATAAAATGATTGATGGTATTCGAATGAAAAGGTTAACGAAAGAGTTGTTATGATAATTAATTATTTATGTGTCTATGACTTGTACATCGAGTTGTATTAGTTGAACTTTTTTTTAAATATCTTGATTATTGATTTATTTTAACTTATCATTATTTATACTTATTAACTTATTTTAGTTTACAATTTTTTAAAAATAATAATAACTAATAATGTTATGACACAAACTTTTATTATTTGTAACATATATACAATTAAGTTAATAGTAAGTATCAAATCTCAATATACTCTAAAAATTTTAAATTACTAAGATAGTAGTAAAATAGATACTTTTTATTTTATTTAGAAAAAAAATTTAATCACCAAATTAAAAATTAATCTTTAACTTGTATTTCAATATAATCACTTAAATCATATTTAGAAAATAAATTTAATCACCAAATTAAAAACAAAAAAAAAATTCTCAAATTGATTAGTTGGTTAAATAATGTAAGAGTTTATTATAACTATTATGTACATAGTAAATTAGAAATATTTTAGTAAAATAAGAAAACATTTTATCTTTGATTTTGTATACAAAACATTTTAAATGAATATTTTTAAACAATTAGAATATTTGAGATATAATTTGTTAATAATGAACCATTAATCATGTATATCATATGTGATTTTGATTAATGTATAGTGAATTAGTGACAACCATGTCTAACAAAACTATGTAAAAGACATAGAAATAAATATGATATTTTTACGATTGACATAAACATTATATTAAAAACTATTAAAATACAAACAAATGCATATGTAGAAGTGCATAATTGATTTAAAAGAAACATTTACGAAAATAAAAATTATAAATAGTAAATACATTAGAAGTGAATTTTTAACTACCGACATGTTCATTGTGTTCCTTTCTTCATCATACTAAAAATATAAAAATTATGTCATAAAAATATTCTTCTAAAAAACAACACATACATATATAAAAGTGTGTGATTGATGAAAAACATGTGAAGTTGAAACAAATATATACCCCCTGAGCAAGAAAACGTTGGACGGATTCTCTTGTGCGAATACGTAGGATAATATCAAACACTGTCATGGTGATGTTTGTTCTACTCTCGTATTTCTTTATCATTCATTTATGCTAATAGCTACTACAAATGTAAGAATTTAAGCACAATATGTTTTAGGAATGATGTACTATGTTATTTATAATAACATATTAAATTGATTGTGTAAATGAGAAACAATTCAAGAGACACATAAGTTATGAATAAAATTAAATTGAAGCATTTGAAGAGTCATTATGTTATTGATTGACCCTCTTAAATTAATCTAAATAATTATAGAATAGTGATAAATTAAATTAGTTAATAATAATATTGTTAATATATATAAGCATTTTATTTATATAATTGAATGAATAAATTTTTTTATAACCTTATAATTAGCTAACTACTTTATGAAATGGATAAAATGACTAATAAGATAATTATTATAATGATATTTATATGTTGTTATGACTTGTACATCGAGCTTTGTTACTTGAACTTTTTCAAATTCAAGAATTTAGCATTAATATGTTGTATCCTATTATAAGTTGTAATTATATACATCATTTGTATTGTATAGATATTTTAAATGTTGTAGATATTTAATTAAAATTAGATGGACTAACTATTTTTAGATATTTAATGAAAATTAACAAAATACTTACTACATTTATTTAATTAAAAATTTTATTAAAATGAAATCAAATAAATAATACTCATATTTATTGCATGAACTCAACTTATATATAATAGACTCAACATTTATAAAAACAACTAACTAAATAATTATATGTTATGTTAAAATTTTAAAATTACACTAATGCATTATGTCTAACAGTCTAACACTGATTTAAACATTATTATAAAAACTTTAAATTTTCTTAAAAGTGATACTTTCGGATGCATTATCGTTCTCTAGAAAACGAAAATGAGTGTTTAAAACTTTTATAATCTGTATAACGTATTGTGTTTTATTTTATTTTTTTTCCCTATATTGGCATAACAAAAAATTCAAAAAAAAAGGATAATACATAAATTTATAAATTAATAATATATTATATATGTATAATTTATTTATATAAATCGTAATGATTTTTTTTAGTAACTGTTACTACTATTTTCATAAATGTATAATATATATACTATATGCTATATTTGACTAATGCATTTGATTTTTTAATTGATTTTTATATCTATATTACGTAATTTATACTTTATATTTGAGTCGAATTGGAATACTAAAATTGGCATAGATATATATTGGATTTTTATTCAATTAAGTTATTTTAAAGATAATCGTAATCATAACTTTTATTTAGGGGTGTGCAAAAAATCCATTAAACCAAATAACCTGAAAAACCACCCAATCCAAAACCGAATTGGGTTAGTCGGTTTGGGTTAATTGGGTTCGGGTTTCGGTTAAAACCGAAAAATAATTTGGTTATTTGGGCGGTTTTGGATTCAATTTTTTTATTTGGATGGGGCCCGAAAAACCGAATAAGATAAAAGAACCCAATATATATTTTTTCGTTTGGTATGTACAAACATGTGTATATATATATATATATATATATATATATATATATAGGGGTGGGTTCAATGGAAAATCACTATGCACCTAAAAACTATGGAAACCTACGCATACCGTCCGATTTGATGCATTTCATGAAAAATGCGGTGGCATGATCGTAAATAAGGTGATGCATCACGCAAGATTTTGATGTATCACGCGGGAAATTTGATGCATCACGCGGGATTTTGATGCATCACGCGGGGAATTTGATGCATTTGTGGTGGTGCAGTGTGGTTTTCACAAGTTTTCAGGTTCATGATGGTTTTCCATTGAACCTCCCTCTCTCTCTCTCTCTCTCTCTCTCTCTCTCTCTATATATATATATATATATATATATATATATATATATATATATATATATATATATATATATATATATATATATATATGGACACACACACACACACACATACATACATATATATCTATATATGTGTCTGTGTATATATATACATATATATATATATATATACACACACACACACACACACAGACACATATATAGATATAGAATATGGTTCGTGTGAGTACCTAAAAAATGCAGAGTGCTAGAGTCACGCCGAAGCCGTAATCCGAAAGTAGAGGTGCCTTGCAGATAGCGAAGAATCCGTTTAACAGCCGACCAGTGATTTTCTGTAGGGCAGTGCATAAATTGAGCACCTTTGTTGACGACAAAAGTAATGTCCGGACGAGTCAAGGTGACATACTGTAGAGCACCCGCAATCTGACGATACTTGACCGGGTCGGAAAATGTAGCATTATCACCAAGAGCAAGATTAGCAGTCGTAGTCATGGGAGAAGGAACTGGTTTGGACTGAGAGAGGCCGGCGTGTTGGAGAAGCTCAAAAGTGTACTTTTGCTGAGAGAGAAGCATATCTGAACCCATGCGAGGGCGAGTCTGAACAGTGGCGAGGAAAGCCTGAGTTGGGGAAACACCTGGTGTAGACTTCTTGATCATGTAGTCGTGATCAGAGAGTAAACCGTGAAGTTCTGAAAAAGCAACAGGGAACTGTCTGCCGATGAGGGTAGACTTCAGACCGTTGTATTCTTCTCGAAGACCTGAGATAACCAACATGACTAAGTCCTTTTCTTTTGGGGGTTCACCAATATTTTCTTTAGGTTTTTCAGTTTGTTTGTCATGTAACGGTTTAACAATTCATCTATCTTGACAAACATCTCCTCCAATGAGTTGAAATCCGAGTTCATACACAGATCAAAATCTTGTTCAGAATTAATAGAATCAGGTTGAAGTAAAATCTTCTGATCTGGTTGAGAATTGTTTTCAGGCTGATTTTGCAGTTTTAATTCCAAAGATTTAAATTCAGCCTTAAGATTATCATTTTGAGACTCAAAAGTTTTGATTTTCAATTCAAGATCAGAATTTATCTTCTAAACAATTGAATTTGGTATATATGGCTTTTGAGAATAAGTAGTATTTTCAGATAAATCCTTTTCAGAATAAGTCTGAATATACTCCTCTGAATTGCAAGAATTTTGATAACTCTCATTTAGTCTGTTATAATCTACTGTATTCTGCATTTTATCAGTTCTCAACCTTTTTAAATCTTCACCTGATTCTATTTCATCCGAAGCTTTCATAAAATCATTTGTAATCCTAAATTCATATATCTGACATCATATATAGTTGGTAAACTTGAAATTGCTTTAGTCCTATATTTAATATTAGTCCAACCTATACCTGATTTTGAATTATAATATTCGGTATCTTTAGGTTGGTTCAAATATATAGTTTGATCTGTTTGACCTTGTTTTAAAAACTCATCTTCCAAAGATTTAATTTTCTCATAAAGCTTTGTTCTTTCATCAAATATAGCATGATATTTCACAGAATAACTTGATTCTTCTAATTCAGCTAAATTCAGTTTTTCTTTTAGGTCAGATATATTGTTATTCAGATTCTGAATTTGAATTTGAAGTTCATTGGATTGATCTTGTAAATCTGATACCGCTCTTAAAGCTAATGCCTTATCCTTGGAAAAATCTAACACTAAAGCATGTTCTTGATTCAATTTGTTTTCCAAGGAATGGACATTTTTCTTTTCAGCTTTTAAGGATTTTTCAAACTTCTTTAACACATAAGGCATTTGAGTCAATTTTTGTTCAAGCATACAGGAGTTATCATCATCAGATGCCAAATTAGATTGTACCTCTGGTGTCTCTGAACTCTCTGAGGCATCTGAATCTGATTCATCATCATCATTTTCCTTGTTGCATCCAACATCTCCTGTTGCCATCAGTGTTATTTCTTCAGTCAGTTCCTTTTCATCATCAGACTCCTTTTTCTCTTCTGTTTCATCATCCGTCAAACCCACTCAAACCTCATCTTCAGCTATCATTGCAGACTCACTAAGTTCAGAATCATTAAAAACTTCAGATTTCAGATAGATGTGTGCATTTTCATCTAGAATATCTTCATCTTCAGATAATTGGAGCCAGTGATCATCTTCAGCCATCAAAGCCTTACCGGCCTCTTTTTCCTTTGCCAGCAGTGCCTTACGAGTGTAGTATTCTGAATTCTTAACTACTGGCAATCTGCATTCTCTGATAAAATGGCCTGGCTTGACACAGTTATAGCAATTTTTGCTCAGAATCCTTCTTGGCAGGCTTATCATATTTTTCATATTTGTCAGCTTTCTTGCCACTGCTCTCTCCTGATTTATCATATCTGTCCTTCTTCTCATACTTTCGTGAGCCTGTCCTGTACCTCATCTTATTGTTGGTCGGTTTGCGGTAGAACTTCTTCTGAAATGCCTTCGTCAGCAAGGCCATTTGTTTCTTCATCTCTTCAATTTCAGAATCAGTTGAGGAATTCGATGAGTCTAACTCTGATGAACTGCTGCTCACTACTATCCGTTTCTCCTTTTTTAGCTTGTATTTCTATTTCTTGTCTGCCAACAGAGTTAAAGGATCATCTTATCATATCTGTCCTTCTTCTCATACTTCTGTGAGCCTGTCTTGTACCTCATCTTATTGTTGGTCGGTTTGCGGTAGAACTTCTTCTGAAATGCCTTCGTCAGCAAGGCCATTTGTTTCTTCATCTCTTCAATTTCAGAATCAGTTGAGGAATCCGATGAGTCTGACTCTGATGAACTACTGCTCACTACTACCCGTTTCTCCTTTTTAGCTTGTATTTATATTTCTTGTCTGCCAACAGAGCTAAAGGATCAACGGTTTCCTTTTCAGCCTTGTTCTTTCCTGACATCTTCCTAAAAACAACTTCTTGATAGTTGTTAAGGTTTTCAAATACCATGTGAAAGTCCATGTCGTCAATCTCTTTGGTTTGCTGAATTATCATAGTGTACTTATCCCACTCCGGATCCAGTACGTTCAGGAATTTGACATTTATGTCCAAATTTGAATTTGTCATACCATTCCTCTTCATTTCACTGACCAGATTAACGAACCTCAGATAAGTACTTTCCAGCAGTTCCCCTTCTCTTGCTCTGAAGTTTTCAAACGTCATTAAACTATTTCGGGCTCTGTTTGTTGCTGCTCTGTCTGAACCTCTCATCAATTTGCAGACCTCATCCCAGATGGATTTGGCTGTTTTTGTATTGGTTAGACAGGTATATATATCATTTGGTATTGATATCAGCAAGAGTTTTCTAGCAGTCTTATCACCCAGTTTTCTGCGTTTTGTGCTTTAGTAAGGTTTGTGACCTCTACTGTTCTTTCCAGGATAGTAGGATTGCCATTTGGTACTGCAGGTATGGTTTCAAGGAAAACAGTTGGTCCGTCCGAGTGATTTCAACATTTCATCATACAGGTCATGGAAACTGATGAATTCAAGAAAACTTTCCCTCCACTGAACGTATTCTCCTCTGTACAGAATTGGAGGTTTTGTTTCCGACCCGATGGCAAGTGCATCTTTGGACATGTTGACTGATTAAATGGAATCTTCCAAGATCTTTTAAATGAAAATTGATTGAAATTGAAAAATTGATCAAACTTGATGATAAGTTGATCAAACTCGAATGATATTGTAATGAAACTCGAAATGAATGGGATCAAACTCGATCAAAGAATGATAAAACACGAACAGTGAATTGAATCAACTCGAATTGTAAAGCATGAAACTCGAATCTAGAAGGAATCAATCATAAGATTAGTAATGCAACTCGAATGAAGAGTTGATAAAACTCGAATGATACTTCAATAAAACTCGGATGAAAGAACAATGAACTCGAATCAATATGAAGTATGATTGATTAAACTCGAATCAAACTTGATTCCACTTGACAAATGTTTTATAAAACTCGAATAAACTTTCTTTCAACTCGAATAGACTAGATTTCAACTCGATTGAATCTTCTATTCAACTCGATTGAAATATAATACAACTCGATTGAAACTTCTATTCAACTTGAATGAATGTGTTTATCAACTGATAGACACTTCCTTCCAACTCGAATAAAACAGAGTTAAACTCGATTGATGCTTCAGTTAAACTCGATTGAAACTCAATTCAACTCGAATAAAACACTTTTTCAACTCGAATTAAACTGCTTGCAACTCGATTAACACATGAAATTAAGCAAATTCGAGTTTTATAATTTTTAAGAAAATTCAAGTCCTGATTTCAATGTTTTCACTGAAATTGCATGAAATGATCCCAAAATGAAATCGAAGGTGTGGTTTTTACTGACAAACACTTTTATGAAAGCATTTTGGATATATTCATATTAAACACCCTGATTTTATCAAGAACAATGAAGAACTTTCGTTTTTCAAAAAAATCGAAAATTCAATCAAACTTTTTATGTGTTTTGAATTACAGATTGAAATTATAATCAATCTGCTCGATTTTCAATTCTTTTCCTTCGATTCAATTTTCACAAACAATCGCCCACTGAATCAAAGACCCTAGGGGTTTTTTCGATTTTTCAAATATTCCGATAAAACATTGAAATATTTTCAAAAATTCAATCAAAATTCCATTTCCATGCTCTGATACCAATTTTTATTCCAGTATAATCAATCAAACATTCATTAGAAACAATTAAGAACGGAATCAAACAACTAACCGAATGATTATATTGCACCAAAATGATTAGAGAGAAGATGAACTTGAACGTGTACTGTGGCCCTAGATGCTATCAAATTCCGTGCAAAATACAATATGTCAGATCTATCACTTTTACAAAAGGAAAATTCTATTTATATCTAAAAGTCAACTTTACATTAATTACAAAATATACCCTAAACTTATTTAATTCATCAATCTAAAATTGATTTTAACAGTTTTTTTTGTTATAGTATAAAAAATATAAAATTTAAAATGAAAATCAAATTATATATCATTTGTTTGCTTAATATGCAAACACTCAAGTTAAAAATAGAATATAAAATTATTTTATTTATCAAAATATTAATATAAAAATATAAAGAGCGTTACTATAATTTATTAGATTGACTCGTTACATTTAGATATTAAACAGAAACTAACGAATTAATTTCTTTTATTATTTATTAAAAGAATTAAAGCAGATCATGTAAGAACTAAATGATAACTACTATCATTTATTTTTATTATTAAAATAAAATCAAGTAATTAATACTCTTAGAAATTATACTAAGTGTAAATTATATATGTGTTATATTTAAATAGAAGTAAACAACTTATTATATTTATAACAATCATTTATAATAAAAAAAAAACTTGTAATTGCATTTAAAAGAAAATCAAAATCAATTGTATTTTTATAACCCTAATTTGTTTTGTTATGATGTTTTTTTAAATAATTAATTAAATGTTACATAAATCATTATATGTACTATTTTTAAAAAAGTAATATAACTTTGATAAATCATTATAACTACTATTTATAAAGAAAAAAATATAATTTAATATAAGTAATCATTGTCGTTATTTACTAGATGAACTCTCTCTTTTAGATATTTAACAAAAACTCTCTAAATGATTATCACTACTATTTATTAAAAAAAAATTTAAATCAAATCAAGTACAACAACTATACTTTAAATTTGAACATTTAAATTATCAAAATGAATAATTTCAAAACATTTAACCAATCTGAATGATATATAAAATTGTTTAAAATGTTAGTTACTAAATTAATAATATTAATAATAAATCAAAAAAGTTTAAAATATTATTCAAGTGCTACAATCAAATACTATTCAAGTGCTACCATCAGGGCTTGCCCTGGTGGCCACCACCAAAGGTGGGGAGGCTTGCCTCTAGGAGAGGTCACGGGTTCAATCCCTGACATTGGTGAATCTAATCTAACTTTGGGTGTAATACTAACAACTAACTAGCCTTTCAAAAAAAAATAATTAATAAATGTAAATATTTATTTTTTTATAATAATAATAAAACTAATGACAACTATAATAATAATAATGATGATTATAATAATAATAATAATAATAATAATTAATGTAAATATTTATTATTATTATTATTATTATTATTATTATTATTATTATTATTATTATTATTATTATTATTATTATTATTATTGTGATTTACAGTTTCATATAACAATCAAATATCAATTTAAGAACAATAACAATTCAATAACCAAAACTAACCAAATGATTGTATTCCAAAATGTCGATTACAAGAATGATGAGAAGATCTTCCAAAGTCAGTAACCGTTTTTTTCCGTACAAAAAGTGAAATGTCAGATCTTGAATATTGAAAGTCAAACCTACTATATATATACATAAGTTTCACAACTATATAAGAAATACAAAACAACCCCTATACTTTGATTTCCATCAATTATAATATATTCTAACAATCTCCCCCTTTAATGGAAAGTGCAAAGTCTTTAAATCGACAATCCAAGCTTTTGTTCAAACCTTCTTATGCTTTTACGATCCGAAAGCCTCCATTCAATCTTTGAGATGAATTCAACCATGAGTCTTCGGTCATTCACAGATAAAGATCCTCTCTTCGTCTTTCTCTTTTTATCGGCTACAAGCTTTCCCTTTAAACCACTCAAAACTTTGTTCAGTGTACCATCTGAAAATTTGTTCAGTTCTACACTTCTCATAGCCCTTAGCTTCTTATTTCTATCTCTGTACATAACAGCTGGATGCTTTACCATGACAACTTGAAATTCTTTCAATTCTCCAGAAAACTTGATATCTCTGTGAGGAGCTGTCATGTTTATCTTCCTCATTCCTCGTTCAACACCTATCTGCAGATTTTGCACTGACATCAATACCAATTTGCACCTATCTGCAGATCTTGCACTTACATGGAGGACTCAACTTTTATATATATATATAGAAGTTATGATGACCAGTGCGATGCACCGGGTTGATTGATATTTAATTTTCATTTAAATATTTAGAATGACAAATACCAAATCAAATTTTACGGTCAAAGAATTATCTATGCATCAGACTTACAACTCGTTCCCTACAAATATTAAATCTTTAACTTTACATGTACCATTTACGTTTGTTTTATCTCGATATATAATTCCGAAAAATAATCTTATATTAAAATGAGCTATGATAAAAAAAATTGTTGATCGATGACATCGAATGTTTAATTCAATCAAAATAAACAAATTACAAATTAAGTAATTGTTTGTCTTCTCTTACATTTTCATTGTATAACTCATTACAACTCGAATATTATTTATTTAGAACAATTATCTTAATATCATCAAAAGTTTAAGGTTGTTATAATTTCATTTTTGAATATATGTAAACTTAAAATTAAAGCTAATATCAAATACAAAACGTCTTTTTAAAAAATGAGAAGTTAAAATATGCATATTTTTTCGCATGATCTTATAACATCCTAAAAGTTATATGTTTTATATTATAATTATCTTTAAAAAAACTTGAAATTTAAAACAATGAACAAATCATATGTATTTTGGTTGCGTTGTAAGTTAGTATTTATCTACATACGCAACACACTCATGGTAACATAATATAAGAAACAACATTATATTTAGGATAATATGTAAAATGGTAACTTGAACGATCATCTCTCGTCACATTAAATTTATTTAAATCAAAATTTTCAAGCAACTTATGGTTAGTGTGGGCATGGTCTATGTCAGTAAAAACTCGTCTATCTCCCATATTTTTCGTTTGTTTAAAATGTAAATAAAAAATATTTTTTTTGATGACATGGAAAGTGATTGCGGAAAATTATTGTTGCTAATGCCCTTATTGTACGTATCATATCATATCATAATCATAATCTTATCTATATAGGGTTGGGTTTCGATAAGAACCCTTGTTACCGTGAGAACGTGAGAACCACTCCAAAATGCACAAATTTATACATCAAATGCACAAATTTTAAAATTAAAAGTTTTACTTAAAATTATTATTAGTCTTAAATATTAATAAATATCATAATTTAACACTAAAATTACATTCAAAACTTACATTCATTAAATTATAAACTAAATGCACAAATTTGAACATCAAATGCACAAAATTTCTTAAATGCACAATTCGTACATAAAATGGATAAATTATAGCATGAGATGCGTAAATTTTTACATTAAATGCATAAATATATCGAAAACATTTAATTTTAGTATCAAATGCACAATTTTATACAGTGGATGCACAATTTTTAGAGTGGTTCTCACGTTCTCACGGTAATGAGAGGTTCTCATGTGAACCCAATCCATATATATATATATATATATATATATATATATATATATATATATATATATATATATATATATATATATATATATATATATATATATATATATATAAAAGTTGAGTTCTAAGTAATAAATGAGAGTACTAATTACTTTTTTTTTTAAAGTTCTTTAATATATACAAGTTAAGTCCTATGTAATAAATGTGATTACTAATTACTTCTTTTTTTTTTTTAAAGCTTTTTAATTAATAATATTATTTAGAGTGTGTTTGCAAACACTCTCTTAGTTAATCTTTAATGGATTACTAATTAATTTATCTAACTTTATTTTTCCTTTAATAAAATAACAATATTTTTCTTTTATAAAAAGTTTGAGTCATATGTATATATATACACTATATAAGTTGAGTCCTAGGTATAACAAATGTTGGCAATCAACTTTTTTGTATAAGTTAATTAATTTTATAAATAATATAAATCTCTAGATTTATTTTTAAAATTAAATTATTTTATGAAAAACCAATATTATATTTATTTTATTTTAATTTAGTAGTTAAACTTTTTAGATTATTTTTACATAAAATGATTATAAGTTTATAAATTGAATCCATGTGATAAATTTTTATACAATTAAGTTATTTTATAAATAATCACAATCATAAACTTTTTTTATGTTTTAGTTATGAATTTATCTAATATTCTTAATTTTGGTGATGTTGAATTTAACACAAACTATCTTGATCCAATATACGATACCAAAATAAAAAACATATGTATATGTTAATAAAATAGTTAATAAATACTAAAAAAATTTAATTACACATAATCTAAATAATTAAAAAATATTAATTTAATACATATATATACAGTTTATTTCATGAAAATAAATATTTCTTTTAACAAAAAAAATGTGTATATTTTAAGAAATATTACATCATTTTTTTACATTTAAAACTTGATTTGAGTCTCATGTATAAATAGTTGTGTTAGTGTTTTAAATTTCATTTTAACTTTTCTTCTTTTATATTTAAAAATTGTCTCATTTAAATTTTTGTTTAATCTCATTACAGTTTCATGACCCTTGGTTATCTTTAATTAATTGGTATTTCATCCATATGTTACAAAAAAAATGAATGATTATCAAAGGTTATAAATAGTGGGGTTGCAAATAATCCATTTGTCAACTAAAACATTCTCATTGTTTTTTTATTTTTCAAGTATCAAATGTGTTATTCATCTCTAACACACATATGTTTATTCTATATCGTGAAATCGATTATTACAATTTTTGTTTTGTGATATTTTATATTTGACAGTGATAATGATAGATATTATTGAAGTTACCTTCCATGCAAATAAGTTCTTGACGAATAGACTTTCTAGAAAAGAATTGTGTATTCTTCGATCCATACATTGGTAATTCTTTTTATATTTAATGATATATTTATTTAAATTATTTCCTTATATATTTTTATTAATAAACCATTTATGTTGATGTAGGTGATTGATAGGCTCTATATTGACATATCAAAATATCCTAAAGATTCATACGTAAAAAACATAAATGTCAACGTTTTGTCATCCATCCTTTCAACTATATAGTTTTAAACTATAATATTTATAAAAAATTAATTAACAACTAAATTTTTGTTTCTCGATATTTGAATTTTTTTATGAATATCTTCTTGATAAAATTTTCAACAATAAAAGTTTTACAATTTTATTATAATTTAATAACCATAAAACTTTTATTGTTGAAAATGCATGATCATTTGATTTGTGAGTTTCTTTCTATGCATGTATTGAAATTTAAACTTTAACTCTTGACGAACGATCATCAATGGGGTACTCTTTTCGATACATGTGATTGTTGGTAATCAATTGATGGAGAAACAGATTTATTTAATTATTGATTAAATCAATTTAGTTCATATTTCTTGACGGAGAAACAGATTGTTGGTAATCAATTGATGGAGTGTAAAAAAATGCTAATAATTTTTAATTATTGATTAAACTTAATAGAAAAATAAAAGATAAAAGAACTAAATATGATTTTAGTATTTTTCTTACATTAAAATTAATATTTTTCAATATTAGACAACTTATGTTAATAGTAGTAAAAACATATTTCACTTCTCTCAACCTTATTATATTGCTTTCATGTCAAAAATTTTATGTTTATAGTAGTAAAAATCTTCCATGTCTACTAACTTTATATATTATTTTTTTAATTATTTTAATAATACCTAAAAATTTCATTAATGTCATAACTATATAAATTTAAGTCATAATTTTGATAGAACTCAATATTGTTTTACTATATTCTAATTAAATTTAATTAAACAATAAAAGATGAAGTACTTAAATATTATTTTACATGTTTTTTACATTAAAACTAATAATATCTTTAATATTAATTACTTTGTTGTTATTAGTAGAAAAAATGTATTTCACTTCTCCCAATCTTATTATATTTTTTTCATGTTAAGTAATTTCATGTTAATAGTAGTAGAAACCTTCTACATCTACTAACCTTAATATTTCTTACTTATTTTTTATTTATTTTAACAATTCTATTGATGTCATAAATATATGTCAAAATTGTTTATGGAACCAAGAATTTTGTTTAATGTATTTTATGCTAAGCTATTTTGAAAATAAAAGTTTATGGAACAAAATTCAGTGTATTCTTTGATGCTAAATCAATTTTATGGTTTAATATATGCATATTGTTTTATTGAACTTAATAAATAAAAATAGATGCTTACGAAACTAAGTATTGTTTTATTGTGTTTTGTGTTAGACGAACAATTGTTTAATTTACCGTCAAATAAATTTAATGTTAATAGTAGTAAAACTTTTCACTTCTCTCAACCTTATTGAGATTGTTTTAATGTTACATAATTATATATTAATAGTTTTAAAAACCTTCCATGTCTCCTAAACCTATTATTTCTTAATTTTTTAATTCACCCTAAAAAATCGGATGTTATTAATATATGACAAAATTATTGATGGAACTAATTATTTATTTAATGTATTTTATGTCAAACTAAAATGTTGCTTTGATGTTAAATTAATTTATTAATCTTGATAATTAACCTTTCAGTTCCCCTTACCTTATTACTATTTATTATGTTTTAATTGTCTTAATTTATCATAAATGTGTATTAATCAAGTCTTATCTATAAATAACAAAGCTACATGAGATTTAGTAGTCTTTCAAACACTTTTTATATCAAAATCAAAATAAATAGAAAAACTAACACAATGTCAAAATAAGAATTGTATACAGTTTTCGTTGATCAATTGAGGAAATGATCCATCAAAGTGATGATACGGATGTCGACAACATTCGTGAGAGCCAAATGGGTCGTTAATTATGGTAAAAAGATAAAAATAATCATTTTAATATTATCAATATAAGATTACAAGACCATGTAAACATGTATTTTTGTTATGAAAACATAACGCGCACAACAAAAAACAATATTGCATGTCGTTTCATTGATAAGTTACATGGAGTCTCATCTATGATTCATGTGAGACTTTACTGATTTACTTTGCTATTAAATAAAAATTGAATTTTGAATCATGAAAAATAACACTTGCACAATTGAGTTTCATGAGTCCACCTATGTGTGAAAAAAAGCAAACAATGTTGATTATGTTATCTGGTATACTTTTTAATTGACCGACTGTAAAACCATTAAACACACATCAAAAAATATTTAATGGTAAAAACACATTTTCTTATTTTTATAAAATAATTCACATTTAAGTGACGTCATTACATGTTGATATTAGGGTTACGATTACTTATAAAATAACTTAATCGTATAAAAATTTATCACATGGATTCAACTTATAAACGAATAATCATTTTATGTATAAATTATCTAAAAAAATTTAATTACCAAATTAAAATAAAATAAATATAATATTCTTTTTTATAAATGATTTAATTTTAACAATAAATCTGGAGATTTTAAAATAATTAACTTATACAAAAATTGATTGCCAACATTTGTTAAAGTTAGGACTCAACTTTTTTATAAAAGAAAATTATGGTGCTTTTATATATAGTTTACTTAATAATAATCATAATCATAATCATAATCATAATAGAATCTTATAAAATTTGTATAAATTACAATTTATGAAACATAAGATAAAATATATTTTTTCAAATTTGCTAGCATAATTTACTAAAATTTAATTGAACGTAATCTTATAAAACATGTACAAAATAATATAATCTATTATAATTCAATATAAGATACTTAAATTCAGTTTTGCTAGCATAATTTACTTAAATTCAATTTTGTTATTATTTATTAAAGGAAAATTAAAGTTAAATAAATTAATTAGTAATCCATTAAAGATTAACTAAGAGAGTGTTTGCAAACACACTTTAAATAATATAATCTATTAAAAAAACTTTAAAGAAAAGTTAAACGAGATAATTTTTAAATATAAAAGAAGAAAAGTTAAAATGAAATTTAAAACACTAACACAATGTGATTAATAGTTTCTACCAATTCAATCAATAATATGCAAATAATAAGAACACTGAAATCAATCAACACTAACCAAATGCTTCGATTGATTTGTTGATTACAAAATGATTGTCAGGAATGTTCTTCGTACAAAGCAGCTTTCACAGAAAATAATACGTACAAAAGTGAATATCTGACAGATCTATTAATTTGGAAAGTCAACAAGACTATTTATACCTATTTACAAACTATTAAGAAAATACATAAACAGTCCCTAGACTTTGTTTTTCATCAATTAAAATATATTCTAACATTCTCCCCCTTTGATGAAAACAGCAAAGTCTTTAAACCGATAAGCCCAGCTTTTGCTCAAATCTTCTGATACTTTTACGATCCGAAAGCCTCCATTCAATTTTTGAAATAAATTCAACCATGAGTCTTCGGTCGTTAACAGATAAGGCTCCTTTCTTTGTCTTCCTCTTCTGATCTGCAGCAAGTTTACCTTTCAAACCATTCAAAACTTTAATCAACGTACCATCAGAAAACTTGTTCAGCTCCACACTCCTCATTGCTCTCAACTTCTTATTCCTATCTTTATACATGACTGCTGGATGCTTCACCATGATTACTTGAAACTCTTTCAGCTCACCAGCAAATTTAATATCTCTGTGAGGAGCAGTCATATCTTCCTCATGCCTCTTTCAACCCCAATCTGTAAGTCTTGCACTGACATTAATACCAATTTGGTATGCATAAAGTGAAACAGTGTCTTTAGTGCAAACCTACAGTATTCATTCCTTTTATTTCTGCACAGTTCGTCAAAAAGATCTTCAATATCGACTAAGTGCATGTTGAACATGTCAGCTTCCGTGAACACATACGTATTTCCATCTGACCTAGTGACTGTGAACTTCGGATAAAAAATCTTGACAAATCTTTCTTTATCAATCTTCACCAGATCCACTATTCTGAGATCGCTCTTGACCTTCTCAACCTCTTGAGTCTTATTTCTCAGGAAACTGGCATAGTTTACCAGATTAGGCATATTTGGCTCTAGAACTCGGAATAACTTGTGAAATGAGCATGGAGCTTGCTTTTTGCAAAAGATCCGTTTCTCCAGGATATCTTCAATATACGGCATCTTATTTCTTTTTCGGATAAATTCAACAGATCTGTTCTCTGGAGGTTCAAACTTTTTCACCTTCTTCTTCCTTATCTCATCCTGATTTAACAAAGTTAGCATATCTTGAATCTCCCTTTGTACCACTTGTTGTGCTTGAAATCTAAGTCTGTGTTGTTTCTTTGACTCATCAGCAAGCACATATTCATTGAAAAACCTATCCATAACTTCAACTTCATTCAACATAACATTTTCTTGAGCCATACTGCTCTCAACAGGAAACTCTTCAAACTCTTCTTTAACTTGTACAACAACCTCAGGCTTTTCAACCGTTGGTGTTGATTCAACTTCTTTCATAATTTCCTCGACTAACACTTCCTCCTCTTCAATTCTTTCAGCTCTAAAATCTACATCCGTCAAAGTGATTATGTCATCATCTTCAGACACTTCAATATACTCCTCTCTTTTTTCTCCTGTCTCCTGAATACTTAGCTCTTTATCTTTCTCTTGAACGTCTTCCTCTGAATCAATATACTCAATAAACTGATAAATATCGGACTGAGTGTTCAAAGGAACTGGAACATCTTCATAAAGAATCAATCCCAGCTCTCTCTGTTCACCAGCAGATTCTTTAGATCCCCCGGCTTCTCTCTCCTGAGCTTCCGGCTCCTTCTCTGGATATGTTAGCAATAATATCCCCGGCGTTGGTTGATCAAGCTTTCTCCTCTTCTCTCCCTCATGAGGAGCATCATCGGAGTCATCGTCATGCTCATCATGTTTCCTCTTGGACTAGGAAGCTTGAGCTTTGCAGGTTTCTTCCACTGCAGATACTCTTTCAGAAAGATTCCCCAACGAATTACCACAGTATTTTCCAGACTTATCATACGCTCTCGCATCTCATCAAACTGCTCAAACATAAAATCCTTCAACTCTTCCTTCAACTCCTCTATAGCTTGCTTTGACTGATTTTGCTTAACTGACTCCTCTGCAACATCCTTTCCCTTCAAGAACTTCTGAATGTTGGTCATTTGAGCCATTACCTCAGCCAGTTGATTAGATACATGCTTGTTTACTCCAGAAACAACTTCATTCAAGGCTTTTGTCAATGTTGACTTAGTCACAAACGGGGATAAATTCACCACTGGGTCACGTAGACTTCCAGTTGACACAACAGTCGAACTTGTATAAAGAACTTCTGTGTGGCCAGTGCTCAGAGTTGGTATTGGCGTTTCTCTGACTGGACTTCCACCATCTTCAAGTGACGGAGCAACAAATGCTTCCGTTACTAAGGGTGTTCCGGTGGGAACACTAAGTTCAGCCACACTCACTTCAACAAATGAAGTGGACTCAAGTGTCCTAGACGGTATATGAGCTAGACTCAGTGATTCAAACGAAGTCGTACACACGGGCAATTGTGCACTTGTTTCAATATCCATCAAGTCCAAGTGACTTTCGGATAGATCATGTGGTTCATCCCTGTGCTCAATTGAAACAGTCTCCTGTTGAGAGGAGACTGAGTGGATAGTTGGGTGTGCAATCGTCAGTGGGATACTGACTTGTTCAATGTTAACTCCCATATAAGAGCTAACAGCAGTTATGGTTAAATCCTGGCTTTCTGGGCTTAGGACATCCCTCACACTCTCTACAGCAACTTGTACAATATCTACCATCATTCCTCCTCCCTCATGATGATCACCTCCATCATCACCATCATCATCACCATCATCTCCTTCATCTTCACCTTCTTGAATATCGGACAATGTTCTCTCTGAATCAGATTTTTCAGCCTCTTCCTCACCACCCCTCACACTACCTTCTCCCTCACTCTCAGAATGGGCAAGCTGAACTTCAGCCCCTTGATGAGGTTCCTCTATCCTTAAAGTTCCTGGGCTAAGAGATCCCGGTTCCTGGGTCTCTATCGGAGCATGATCTATTCTATATAACCTCACATGTTCACTTTCTTGATCAGCATACTTGAGCAACGATTCTGGAATTGGCATTATGTTGGCATTTGGGGAGTCCGACACTTCATGAAGGCTCATCATAACATAGTCCGGACATCGTTGAGAATTAGCTCGCTTTGGAATAGTATCATTTGCACGCATGATTCCTCGGATAAGTATTTGTATGAATCTCTGAAGTGGCACAAATTTCCTTGCTCTATTCGTTGTTTTTGCAAGCACAATCTACTTCAAGTCTTCCCATATGCACTGAGCAAAGTCATAGTGTTTGTTGAATGCTATCCCATGAAATATTCGCAAGCAATGAATGTTGCATCTGTCAATCCCAGTATGTTTTGAAGTCATACACCTATTTATTATTCCGAATAGGGTATACCATTCTCCATTTAACCCATTCCTGTGAAACTTTGAGCTCTTCGGAAGTGGCTTTGAGTAGCCCAAACAGATCAAGTCATGTACCAGCTCCTCGTCAGAAACAAAGTCTTCAAAATCTGCCAATTCTGGGAAATTTACAGTGTCCATACGTCGCGGAAGAAATAGATTGTGACGTAGTCTTGCAAGAGTGATTTTAGCCTTAAACTGATCAATTGTCACTTTAAAATGATGATTTCCGTCAGCAGGAACAAATTTGACAGTGTGCCAAAATTGTTGTAAATATACTTGTGGAATAGACGTTTTGTACTGAAGCAGATAACCGAGTGGATGACCTTTCAGAATGTCCACAATTATAGGATGACTTACTTTAATAACTTTGGTATCTAAACGATGGTTATTGTCACGGAAAGGAAGGCAATGTTTTGGTTTTACAAGCTGATTATCTGGGATAATATGTGTTTGTGATGAACGGGCCACTGAGGTAGATCTGACTGGGGTAGATAAAAGAGTATGGTTTGATGATGACTGGGCACAGAGGAATTTGAGTTCTGGGATTGCACTGGGGATGCCATTTGAATACCTGTAAGAAAATAAAAATCATGTTAGTCTTATCATGTACACAAATGACAATCTTCATAATGTAGAAAAAATTGTAACATTTTAGCAGAAATTGCAAAAACTTGTGATTTTCTTTTTAAAGCATCGGGATTCCTGACAATAATTGAAAATTATTGAAAGGACTCCAGAGTCAATCGTTTAGAGACCAATGTTAGAAAAACACAAATTTATAACAATTTCTTGAAAAATGTGACATTTTTCTTAAAACTTTAAAATTCTACACTTAGAAAAATTTTCTGATGAAACTCGAATGAAACTACAAGTTTCTCGAATTAGTCTTCAACCAACTCGAATAATATATATATAAAACTCGAATAAGTCTTCAACCAACTCGAATAATATATATATAAAACTCGAATAAGTCTTCAACCAACTCGAATGATATATATATAAAACTCGGATATGTCTATAACCAACTCGAATGATATATATATGAAACTCAAGTAAGTCTCAACAAAATTCGAATGACATGTGTCCTAAACTCGAATAAGCTTTAAGTACTAATGTTCTGAAAATTTTCTAAGTGTTATACATCCACATGTCAACTCGCATAAAACCCAACTGTTTCTCGAATGTAATATGCATTAAACTCGAATAACTCTGAATTCTATATGAATCAACTCGAATTAGTCATCATGAAACTCGAATAACTCTCTAATGCAACTCGAATTATTCTTAAGTCAACTCGAATGAAACTTCCATGCAACTCGAATGACTCTGTAATGCAACTCGAATGACACTGTAATGCAACTCGAATGACACTGTAATGCAACTCGAATGACTCTTTATTCGAGAAATGTCTTTTTATTTTTCTTACAAGTCTAAAAACACACTGATTTTATGAATTTAAGTTCAGAGATGTTTTTCAGTGTTTTAAAACTTGTACCCCCCTCGATAATGTATTTTAAACACTTTTATTTTACTGAACTTTGAACAAAAACAACTTTAAAGTTGTTAAAAATTCAAATTTCAGAAAAATCAAAAACTCGAAACTGTTCTATTGGAAAATCGATGATTGTGTGTGTGTGAAGTAAAAATGACTTATGAAACTTCAGATTCATAGTCATATTACCATTATGAACAACATCACACACTTAATTTCAGTTTCATGGACTAAGCACATTACTTGCCATTAACGGTCAAGAACACAAAAATAAAACTAAGAACATATACTCACACTCGTACAGATACAATGAAAAGATGTACATATAAACTGAAATAATAAAGAAAAACAAAGTTTTACTCACAATTTTGATGAACTAAAACCGTCGGTTGTGGGTTTGGTAGGTTTCTTTGAAATGAAGAAATCTTGTGGAAGAAGATGAAGTTTGAATTTTCCGGAAAAAGTAATTGTGAATTTGAAAATTCATATTTATATTCAAATTTTACCCGGCCCACACATTAAATTTTCAAATTTTGAAAATTCGGCCCATTAGCTAAACCAACTTAGCCCACACACCCATTTTTCAACAAAATTGTGACTAAACAAAATTTGAATTTCAAAAAAAATTTAACAGCACACAAAAATAAAAAAAATTTAAAATGGACTAAAAAAAATTCATACTTGAAAAAAAAAAATTTCACATAAACATCACAAAAAAAAATGAAAAACACACACAAAAAAAAAAATTTAAAATTATTAACAAAATGCATTTGCTCCCCCTTGAATTTCTGAAAGTTGCTCCCCCTCAACTTATATTCAATTGCTCAGCTCTGCTCCCCCTACAAAATAACAGATAAGTTTTATCAGATTTATTCAAAATCAGATAAATTTCTTTTCTGCTCCCCCTGCACATGACAGTCCAGATCTTGTTAAATTCTAAAGAATATAAACTTTTTATGATTCATGAATTTAACATCAGATAAAAATCACTTAAAAATGAAAATTTTAAAATTATAATTTTGAAACTACTGAATTATTAAATCTTAACGATTCAACATACCTAATTTGTATACCAAAAAATTAAACCGCTTTTCATCTAACGCTTTGGTAAACAAATCAGCTAGTTGATATTCAGTAGGTACAAAATATAATTCTATATTTCCATTTTCTACATGATCTTTTATGAAATGATACCGAATGTCAATGTGTTTCGTTTTTGAATGTTGCACCGGATTTGATGCAATTGCTATTGCGCTCTGAGAATCACAATATATTGGAATTTTCTTTGGTGTAAACCCGTAATCACGCAGTTGGCTCTTCATCCACACACCTGAGAACAGCAGGAAGATACAGCAACGTACTCTGCCTCAGCTGTAGACAATGAAACACAATGTTGTTTCTTGGATGACCAACATACGGGTTTGTCACCTAAGAATTGTACTGCTCCTGACGTACTCTTTCTGTCCATCTTATTGAAACGCCTCGTTCTAATAACGCGGCGCTTTTACTATAATCTGCAACAAGAACCTCAAATTCAGAGTACGCTAATAAATTATCTAGTTATTACAACCAAATCGTAAGTCTAGGGATCTACCCATTCCAATTACAAATTCAGAATATTTACAAGTCTTGCGGAAGTCTATCTGATACCACGAGTCCTCAAACTCTTGATCCTGAAGCTGGTGCTTTCCCCTTATCAGCTAAACCTGAAACATTGCCCCCACAACCGGGGTAAGTCGTCGCCTAGCGAGTAACAGATTTAATAGCACAAATAAACATGAATAACATGAATGATACAAGTATCGGCACAAAGTCAACATGTGTAGCACCCGGCCTTCCCAGCAGTGCGTCCACGAATAGGTTGTCTGTGTAGCATCCGGCCTTCCCAGCAATGCATACACAGTAACACAGCTTGCGGCACTCCCGACTTACAACGTATAAAATAACATGCAGCCACACAGGCATGCAATCATCACATAAATACACAGTATGCATACCGGGGAATAAGGGTTATCAGGTAACAGCTCATGGTAATGAAATGAATAGCAGATATCAAAGGCAACATGGCAGCAAAATGGATAAGCACGGTAAAAGAAATGAAACAGATAACCAGCACAAACATAATATAAATGATCATTTATGGAATTAAATCAATTACTCACAGTGCTCGCAATCTGTAACCCGCCAAGCGACTAACCGAAATTCAGTTAAGAGCACTACCGAGAACCACACGCCTCAACTGAACCACTATAGTCCTGATATAAAAATATATTATCTATTTATCAATATCCTTAACTTTATTATTTACAATGTCCAATATCCAATTATATTTATTAATTAAAATTTCAATGACTAAATCGGCATACTTCGAATAAACACTAACTTCATTCTAACTTAAATATGATGTAGCCCACTCAAGTTAATTATATATCCAAATTAACTACACAATTGAGCTCAATTAAATATTTAGAAGAAATAATAAATCAACCCAAAATTTTCGGAATCCATCATTACAACTCCAAATCCGGAATTTAAGCATCCAAAAACATTATATTATGTTTTCTAATCACATTTCTATCAATCTTATACTTATTTTCGGATTAAATCTCAAAACCCACTTGAAACCTTCAATGAACCCATTAATGGAGATTTTAAGCTTTAAATCAAAGAAAAATGAAGATGGTGATAATATGTTATGTTTAAGGAACCATTTTCAGATTAATAAAACACTTACAAACCATATTTGATGAATCCTAATACGAGAATAAAATACATACGAAAATTTATGTATTACCTCAATGAAAACTTGGATATGGAGATGATAATAAAATGATGAAGATGATGAATATTTTGATATCAGGCCCTTTTAAATCCAGACTCAGATTTCTCAAACTCCATATCTATTTGTGTGTGTTCTTGAGGTTGAAAAAAAAAATTGTGGATATGGTTTACATATATATATATATATATATATATATATATATATATATATATATATATATATATATATATATATATATATATATATATATTAAGGTTTTATGATGATGATGATGTGTTGGGTACATGCAAATAAAAACCCACACCCATTTCTTCTGTGATCCTTCCCTCTTTTCTTTCTTTTTTTTTTTGTTTTTTTTTATTATTATTATCACATACATACATACATGTATTTTATAATTATTTCTTAGTTAAACTTTTAATTCTTAAAACTACAAAATTCAACATTGGAAAGTTAACAATCGAATTTGATATTTTATATCATATTTTCTCGAATTAATAATTAAATTAAATGACTCGAAATTAATTAATTACCTCAAAATTTAGCGGGTGTTACAATCTCCTACAAGTTGGATTGATCTCGTCCTCGAGATCATGTAGATTTGAATAGGTCGGGGCACTTCGCCATCATCTCCGCCTTCAGCTCCCACGTATGATTCAGTCCACGGTGATGCCGCCATCTCACTAAGACCATCTCTTTTGTCGATTCCTCAACTTGCTGATCTTCTCATCCACTATCTGCTCGGGCTCCTCGACATATCTGTGTCGCTGATCGATCTGAACATCCTGAGTTGGCACAATCTCCTCGGCTTTCTTCAAACATTTTCGTAAATAGCTGACATGAAAGACATCGTGCACACCGGCCAACTCTGGTGGCAAATCTAATCGATATGTCTGTGCACCAATACGCTCTGAAATCCGATAAGGTCCAATAAATCTATGGCTAAGCTTGCCCCTCTTGCCGAATCTCATAATACCCTTCTAGGTCGTCACCTTCAACATCACAAAACTACCAACCTCAAACTCCACTGGTTGATGTCTCTTATCTAAATACATATTTTGTCGATCCTGAGCAGCCCTCAATCATTCGCAGATAATCTGGATCTTATCATGCGCAATCTGCAATAACTCTGGTCCGCCAATAGGTCTCTCACCCACCTCTCGCCAGCACATGGGTGTACGACATCTACGATCATATTATGCCTCAAATGGTACCATACCGATAGAAGAATGATACAAATTATTATAAGAAAACTCGATCAATGGCAAATGGGCATCTCAGTTCCCACCGAACTTTAACACGCAGGCATATCCTCAAGAGTTTGTATCATACGCTCGCTCTGGCCATCAGTCTGCGAGTGAAACGCCGTGCTAAGGGTAAAACGCGTCCCCATCTCGTCCTGTAAGCTCTGTCAAAACCAAGAAGTAAACCGTGAATCTCGATCAGACACTATCTTCTTAGGCACACAATGTCTAGCAATGATCTCGTTTATGTAAATCTGTGCCCACCGATCCATCGAATAAAATACCCTAACTGGAATAAAATGTGCGCTCTTCGTAAGTCGGTCAACCATAACCCATATCGAACCATGTTGTCGTTGTGTTTTCGGGAGCTTAGTGACAAAATCCATCGCAATCTCCTCCCACTTACACTGCGGAATAGGTAAACGTTGTAAACCGCCATATGGCTTCTGATGCTCGGCCTTCACTTGCAAACAAGTAGTACACTGCTCAACGAATCGGCCGACATCCCGCTTCAAGCCGGGCCACCAAAAATCATAACGTAAGTCATCATACATCTTCGTAGTACCAGGATGGACAGATAATCGAGAAGTATGAGCCTCAGCCAACAAAATATCACGTAAGCCACCAAGTCTAGGAATCCAAATCCGCGTATCAAACATCAATAACCCTCGACTATCCGGAGAAAGACGCTCTATATAGCCAATCATCCGCTCAAACTTCAGATACTCCGTCGATGACGCCTCAGACTGATGTCTCAAAAGATCTGCGATCATCGAATCCTTCGCAGGAGGACGTGCCGTTGCACAACACAATACACTAGAATAGGATTTGCGACTCAACGCATCAGCGACTACATTCGCTTTACCATAATGGTAAAAGGATCTCGCAATCATATAATCAACTGCATGGCACGCTACTCTCTCATACTCAGCTCCTTTTGGTCGAAGATGTACTTCAGGCTCTCATGGTCGGTGAAGAACTAACATCTCGTGCCATATAAATAGTGCCTCCACAACTTCAGCGTAAATACCATTACAGCCAACTCTAAATCATGAATCAGGTAGTTTCTCTCGTCGATCTCCAACTGTCTTGAAGTAGAAGCGATCCCTCTTCCTCGTTGGATCAAAACAAACCCGAGATCGTGTAAAGATGCATCTCTGTAGACACTGAAATCATCGTTGCCCTCAAACATGGAAAGAATCGGAGTCTCACTCAAATATTGCTTCAGCTCCTGAAAAGCTTCTCCTGCGGCTCACCCCAAACGAATCTCACATTCTTCCTCGTCATCTCGGTCAGTGGCACTGCGATCTTAGAGAAAATGTGAATAAAACGCCGATAATAACCGGTCAGGTCGAGAAAGCTACAAATCTTTGAAGCATTACATGGTTATCCCGATTCCGAATAGCCCCGCCCTTCGATGGTCAAAAGATATAGCCTCACCACAGATCGTGTAGCCAAGAAACTGAACCTTACCATTCTTGGACAACCTATGTATAGGATCCGTTTTGAATTTAAATATTATAGTAGTCTTATATCATGATGATTCTCATTAATATCCTTTCAAACATTATTATTTATTTACACGAACAACTTCTAAATTTCATAATGTTGTTAATCGAGTAATTCATTCCGTGCAATCACACTTGTATGTTACAATAAGGTTTACATAGTATTTGTTTAATTATTCATTAAAACCTTTTTAGGTAGTAACAATTATTCGTTTATTTGAGTTCAACGCCATTTTATAATTCCAATAGTATCATCCTCGTCTTATTTCCCACAATAAGTTCAATATATATATATATATATATATATATATATATATATATATATATATATATATATATATATATATATATATTTGACCTTCTATAAAGATCCAAATAAATCAAACAAGTTTCATTCGATCTCAGCAATGTTTTAGTACGCGCACACTGCAACATGGTGAGTGAGATTATAAACTATGATGTTTCTTATTTGTAGTGATATAATCAAACATAAACCAATAAAATTATATAAAAATCAGTATCCATTTGTCGCTTCATCTATTTTCACTCGTGACTGTGTTCATTTATTGTTTTACCAATATCCTTTGTTTAGCAGTTCATTTTCCAAGTTTTTCTTTTCTTCAAGCTAATATCTTTGATCACTGCATCAGATACGTCATTCCTCACAAATGAGTTATGGTAGTGTATTAGTTACAAATCAATCATACATCATCGGCTACGATCAGACTCATTAGTACAGCTCGTTAACTTGTGTACATTATGTTAGGTTATATTGTTTTAATTCTTGTGTTGTTATATTTCTTTTCGCATCCTTGACCTATTATGCCCCATTTTCTCATCTTGATTCACGTTACACTCTTTTAAATCCATTATAGGTTGAGTATTGCTTTGAGTTTGTCAGAGTCTTTAACTGCACAACATACAGATACCAAGAAGAAACGATACCACCACCCGAGGGTGTGATCACAGAACCATTGAACAGACACTCTCGCCTGTAGCGCGCAACTGGAAAAACTCTAATAAGACCACACAAACCAAACAGACTTGCACCAAGTGCGTGAACAAACACTAACACGAAAACACATTTATGACTATCTGCATGTTATGGGCCCATGATGACGAATCAGACAAAATAACGAATAAGTAAAACGACTACAATAGGAATGGAATAACAGAGATACTATAGAGACGGAATCACATATTTGAACAAGACTGATATCATGTATATGCAACAATCAAACGTTCTGACAACTCTTATTTATGATTGAAATCATAACTTATTGAATTCATGATAGAGAGTGCCATTTTTTCTACCATATCGTTAAATACTCTTATGTGATTATCTCAGTTTAGTTATTTAATTATTTGATGATTTAAAACGCATTTGATGTATCCACTACAAGCCCCGCAACAAACTCCGCCATACCACTCTCCAAATAGTAGTTGAGATGCATTCTCTGAACACTCTAGCCAATCCAGAGTCTTTACACGCTCCCAAGTGTGGAATATTATGGCTCCCGTCGTCATCCATTGTACCGAAATTAAATTTATGAATTAAATTAAAAATTCTTTATGTTTTTGTACTTGATTAATTTATGGTTTGCTCATAAGGGTATATTCTTTTGGTATTTTATAAAGATTACAGTAAAACCACATCTTAACCCGTTCCTAAATTCCTAAGACCATCAGGGTAGAGTTGAACTCGTATAATCATAACTTAAGCTAATAGTGATCATGCATCCTACGGTTTAAGACTAAGTACCTAAGAGATACTTAATTCACTTAAACCAAAACCTGTCTCTGATATTGAAACGCCTCGTTCTAATAACGCGGCGCTTTTACTATAATCTGCAACAAGAACCTCAAATTCAGAGTACGCTAAATAAATTATCTAGTTATTAAAACCAAATCGTAAGTCTAGGGATCTACCCATTCCAATTACAAATTCGGAATATTTACAAGTTTTGCGGAAGTCTATCTGATACCACGAGTCCTCAAACTCTTGATCCTGAAGCTGGTGCTTTCCCCTTATCAGCTAAACCTGAAACATTGCCCCCACAACCGGGGTAAGTCGTCGCCTAGCGAGTAACAGATTTAATAGCACAAATAAACATGAATAACATGAATGATACAAGTATCGGCACAAAGTCAACATGTGTAGCACCCGGCCTTCCCAGCAGTGCGTCCACGAATAGGTTGTCTGTGTAGCATCCGGCCTTCCCAGCAATGCATACACAGTAACACAGCTTGCGGCACTCCCGACTTACAACGTATAAAATAACATGCAGCCACACAGGCATGCAATCATCACATAAATACACAGTATGCATACCGGGGAATAAGGGTTATCAGGTAACAGCTCATGGTAATGAAATGAATAGCAGATATCAAAGGCAACATGGCAGCAAAATGGATAAGCACGGTAAAAGAAATGAAACAGATAACCAGCACAAACATAATATAAATGATCATTTATGGAATTAAATCAATTACTCACAGTGCTCGCAATCTGTAACCCGCCAAGCGACTAACCGAAATTCAGTTAAGAGCACTACCGAGAACCACACGCCTCAACTGAACCACTATAGTCCTGATATAAAAATATATTATCTATTTATCAATATCCTTAACTTTATTATTTACAATGTCCGATATCCAATTATATTTATTAATTAAAATTTCAATGACTAAATCGGCGTACTTCGAATAAACACTAACTTCATTCTAACTTAAATATGATGTAGCCCACTCAAGTTAATTATATATCCAAATTAACTACACAATTGAGCTCAATTAAATATTTAGAAGAAATAATAAATCAACCCAAAATTTTCGGAATCCATCATTACAACTCCAAATCCGGAATTTAAGCATCCAAAAACATTATATTATGTTTTCTAATCACATTTCTATCAATCTTATACTTATTTTCGGATTAAATCTCAAAACCCACTTGAAACCTTCAATGAACCCATTAATGGAGATTTTAAGCTTTAAATCAAAGAAAAATGAAGATGGTGATAATATGTTATGTTTAAGGAACCATTTTCAGATTAATAAAACACTTACAAACCATATTTGATGAATCCTAATACGAGAATAAAATACATACGAAAATTTATGTATTACCTCAATGAAAACTTGGATATGGAGATGATAATAAAATGATGAAGATGATGAATATTTTGATATCAGGCCCTTTTAAATCCAGACTCAGATTTCTCAAACTCCATATCTATTTGTGTGTGTTCTTGAGGTTGAAAAAAAAAATTGTGGATATGGTTTACATATATACATATATATATATATATATATATATATATATATATATATATATATATATATATATATATATATATATATATATTAAGGTTTTATGATGAGGATGATGATGATGTGTTGGGTACATGCAAATAAAAACCCACACCCATTTCTTCTGTGATCCTTCCCTCTTTTCTTTCTTTTTTTTTTGTTTTTTTTTTATTATTATTATCACATACATACATGTATTTTATAATTATTTCTTAGTTAAACTTTTAATTCTTAAAACTACAAAATTCAACATTGGAAAGTTAATAATCGAATTTGATATTTTATATCATATTTTCTCGAATTAATAATTAAATTAAATGACTCGAAATTAATTAATTACCTCAAAATTTAGCGGGTGTTACACTTATCACCTGCGTGATCAGCGTCAGAAAAAGCAGTCAGATTAAATGAAGACTCTCTAGGATACCACAAACCAAGATTTGGAGTTCCTTTGAGATATCTTAAAATTCGTTTTGCAGCTGATAAGTGTGATTCTTTTGGATTTGCCTGATATCTAGCACAGACACATGTAGCAAACATAATATCTGGTCTACTGGCTGTTAAGTACATTAATGACCCAATTATACCTCGATAATGAGTCACATCTACAGGTTTCCCTGAGATGTCCGCATCGAGTTTTGATTTTGAATCCGGAGCCATGGGAGTTTTCATAGGAGTACTATTGACCATGTTAAATTTCTTTAACATGTCTTGTATGTATTTTGACTGATTGATAAAAATACCATCTATTAATTGTTTTACTTGTAATCCTAAGAAAAAATTTATTTCCCCCATCATGCTCATTTCGAATTTCTGGGACATTAAAAATGCGAATTTCTTACAAAATTCTGGATTTGTAGACCCAAATATTATATCATCTACATATATCTGTATAACTATGATATCTGACCCCTGACGTTTTATAAACAGGGTTGTGTCAACTGCACCTTTTGTAAATCCACATCTCAACAGATATGTTGAGAGTGCATCATACCAAGCACGAGGTGCTTGTTTAAGGCCATACAGTGACTTATCTAAAATATATACATGATCAGGTTTCGAAGGATCAGTAAACCCTTCCGGCTGATATGTATACACTTCATCTGTTAGCTCCCCGTTTAAAAATGCAGTTTTGACATCCATTTGATATACTGTAAAATTTTTATGAGCGGCAAAAGCTAAAAACATCCTTATAGCTTCAATTCGTGCAACTGGTGCGAATGTTTCATCATAATCAATCCCTTCTTGTTGGCTGTATCCTTTGGCCACGAGACGAGCTTTATTCCGAATAATGACACCATGTTCATCTTTCTTGTTCTTGAAGATCCATTTCGTGCCTATTATGGATTTGTCTTTTGGGCGCTCAACAAGTCTCCAGACCTTTAACCGTTCAAACTGGTTGAGTTCTTCTTGCATCGCCACAATCCAATCAGCATCCAGAAGGGCTTCTTTTACATATTTGGGCTCAATCTTACTCAAAAAATTTGAAAATAAGCATTCATTTATAGTAGCCCTTCTGGTTTGGACTGACGCAGATGGATCACCAATGATGTTCTCTATTGGGTGATTTCTTGTCCACTTAACTGTATGTGGAAACGGTTCTATTGGGTCTTGGTTGGGATTGAGATCTAGATATGGTTCGGGAGTTACTGCAGATGTTGTAGGTGGAACATCTGAGGTAGGAGCTTCTGAATGTTCAGAAGTAATGGGGGTTTCAGAAGAATGTGGAGGTTCATTTGGTTGTACAATCTCAGTAGTTGACTGCACATTTTCTGTTGAAGCTTCTCCAGTTTCTTCTGAACTTTGTTGTTGAGAAAGATCTGAAACTATGACTGGATCTTCAGTAATCCTGTCAGGCACCAAATTTTGAACATTAGTTTTGGGCTTTTCAAAATAGTCATCATAAAAATTCTCAAACAACTTATTTAATTCAGAAAGTTCAACATTTTGTCCAGTTGACTCCAATGAAGTCTGCATATTAGGTTCGGGTCCTGAACTGGTGTGTTCAGAAGCCATCACCACTCCTTCGTCGAATTTAACATTTACGCTCTCGTTGACTGTCTTGGTTCTCTTGTTGTACACTCGGAATGCAACCGACTCCTTTGAATACCCGATGAATATTCCTTCATCTGCCTTTTGATTAAACTTTCCAAGGTTGTCTTTATCGTTTAGAATAAAGCATCTGCAACCAAAGACATGGAAAAATTTAATATTAGGTATTCGTTTATTAATCAGTTCATAAGGAGTCTTTCCGAATCTTTTATTTATTATTGAACGGTTTTGTGTGAAACAAGCTGTTGCAACCGCTTCTGCCCACAAGAACAACGGTAAATTGGAGTAGGCCAACATCGTCCTAGCTGATTCCACTAGTGTCCGATTTCTTCTTTCAACGACACCGTTTTCTTGTGGAGTTCGAGCAGCTGAGAACTGATGTGTAATTCCTACTGAATTCAAGAACGAGTCAAGTGATATGATGGTTTCGGTTGCATCTGATTTGGATCTCAGGAAAAACACTCATGTGTATCGTGAATAGTCATCAACTATCACCAATACATATCGTTTCTTATTTATGCTTTGTACTCTCATTGGTCCACACAAATCCATATGCAATAACTCCAGTGCTCTCGTGGATGAGTGTTCTGTTTTGGATTTGTGTGTGGCTCTTGTCATCTTTCCTTTTTCACATGCCGCACATAATTGCTCTTTTTGGAATCTGAGCGCCGGCAGTCCTTTAACTAACCCTCCTTTTTCTAGGTTGGTCAGCTCATTGAAGTTCAGATGTGAAAGGCGACGATGCCACATCCATGCTGTTTTAGATGTAGCTTTTGACAATAAGCAGACATCTTTCTTCAGATTGATCGAGGCTAAATCAATGGAGTACAAATATGTTTTCCTGTTTCCTGCTAGAATTTCTTTTCCTTCTGCGGATCTGATGCTGCACCGATTGGCTTTGAAGTTGACTTCTAACCCCTTATCACACAATTGTCCAATACTAAATAGATTGTGTCCAAGACCATCAACATAAAAGACCTTTTGGATGGTGATTTTGTCATACTTCAGACTTCCGTATCCTTTGATCGGACAAAACTGATCGTTTCCAAATCTAACCGTCCCACAGAACTTTTCTACAAAGTCCGTGAGTGTGTCTCGTTGTCCGGTCATATGTTTGGAGCATCCGGAGTCAAGGTACCAGACATGGTTTACCTATAAAACGAAGTAGCACATGAGGTACCCACTTGTAGTTGGGTACTTTTGTTTTAGGTAACTCATGCATAGTATCATTTGTTTTTCTAACTGATATGGCTTTTAGCTTATCATTTGAAGTTATTTTAGGTACCCATTTTTGAACTGTTCATTTGGGTATCCATTTTTGTACAATTCGCGGTGGAATTGTTTTTGAAATAATTTTCTTTGGAACCCTTTTCTGTTCATAAAATGGGTCCTTTTTCTTTGGTTGCCATACGAGCTTATTATATTTCACAGTTTCAGGCTTACAAACACAAGAATTCAAAGCAATTAATTTCGTTCTTGAAAACTTAATACAAGAATTATTAACAAGTTTATCATTATTACAGACAAAATGTTCAATTTTGCTATTTCTATCTGTAACAATTTTTTCTTTCACGCGCCATTCTTGTTTTATAATCTTGTTTTTCTCTTCTCTTTTCTTCTTTCGCCATACTTGTTTTCTCGAACCGTTCACAATGATATCTGGCATAAAAGAAGTATGAGAACTAGTAGGTTTAGAAACTCGTTTCTTCTGTAAGTTTTTCATACCTTTTGAAGATTGGACTTTACGTGCAATTGAGTCCGTTGATGAAGATGATTCACCCTTTACAAAACTAGGAGACTGAACAAAACATTTTGTTTTCTCCTTCTTTTGTTGTACTGTTGGTGAATTTTCAGATGGTTTTAAAGAATCTGTAGACATTCTTTGGAGAATTTTAACAGGTTCTTTATTACCATTTGATTGTTTGTTAGTCAAAGGTTTGATAAATTCACCAATTTTACCAAACATTTGATCTAATGAATTATCATCAGAGTGCATGAACAGATCAAATTCTTTTTCTGAATTTATAGAATCCAGAGAAGTAGATGATTGTGGATCAGACAATTTTATGTTTTTAGGCTGTTCTTTCAACATTTGTTCCATTTTTCTTAATTTAGCCTTAAGAGTTCCATTCTCAGTCTCAAAATTTTTAATTTTCAATTCTAAATCAGAATTTATCTGTTCTAAAATTGAATTTGGTAAATATAATTTTTGAGACTGAGTAGGTAATTCAGACAAATTCTTTTCAGAATAAGTTTGAATGTACTCTTCTTTAGTGTCAATTATGTTATTTGTTTCATTTATTCTAGTATAATCACCAGAATTTTGCATTTTGTCTGATCGTGACCTTCTGATTTCTTCAATGGATTCTACTTCTTCAGATGCTTTCATAAATGTCATTTTCAATCCTAAGTTCATGTATCTGACATCATATAGTGTTGGTGAATTTGATATAGCTTTTGTCAGATACTTAGGATTTTCCCAACCAATACCAGATTTAGAGTTATAAAATTCTGTATCTTTTGGTTGATTTAAATAAATTGTTTGATCTGTTTGCCCTCTTTTAATAAATTCATCTTCCATCTTTTTAATTTTCTCATAAAGTTTAGTTCTTTCTTCAAATATGGCATGATATTTTACAGAAAAGTTTGAGGCTTCTAACTCTGCTATTCGCAGACTTTCTTGTAAATCAGATATTTTGTGATTCAGATTGAGTATATTGCTTTGCAGTTCTTTTTCCTTATCTTGTAAGTCTGAGACAGCTCGTAAAGCTAATGCTTTATCTTTGGAAAAGTCTAGAACTAAGTTGTGTTCATTTCGAAGTTTGTTTTCCAAAGAATGAACATTTTTCTTTTCTGCCTTTAAAGATTTTTCAAACTTTTTAAGCATAAAGGCCATATTAGTTAGTTTTCTTCTAAGATGCATGATTCATCAATATCAGAGTCTGAATTAGAATTTACCTCTGGTCTTTCTGAATCATCTGAGTTTTCAGACTCTGAATCTTCCTCATTTTCAGCTTCATTTTGGCCAGTTGCCATTAATGCAACTTCTTCTGTTGCTTCCTCTTCATCAGAATCAGATTCTCTCCTCTCTGCATCCTCTTCATCAGTCAGTCCAACCCATACCTCATCTTCAGCTATCATGGATGATTCACTCAGTTCAGATTCATTGAAGATTTCTGACTTTAGACAAATATGAGCATCTTCATCCAAGATGTCATCGTCTTCTGATAACTGTAACCAATGATCATCCTCCGCCATAAGAGCTTTGCCTGATTCTTTCTCTTTGGCTAAGAGAGCCTTTCTTGTATAGTAGTCTGGATTTTTGACTACCGGTGATCTGCATTCCCGGGCATAGTGACCTGGTTTTCCACAGTTATAGCATTTCTGTTCCGACTCTTTCTTGGATGATTTTTCCGACTTCTCAAATTTGTCAGTTTTCCGTGCACTACTCTCTCTAGGTTTCTCATACTTATCTTTTTTCTCAACTTTCCTAGATCCTGTTTTGTAGCGCATCTTGTTATTGGTTGGCTTTCTGTAAAATTTCTTCTGAAATGCTTTTGTAAGCAAAGCCATCTGCTTTTTCATTTCTTCAATTTCTGAATCATCAGATGAATCTGAGGATTCTGATTCAGATGATGTGCTGCTGATTATTGCTCTTTTCTCTTTTTTCATCTTGTATTTATACTTTTTCTCTGCCAGTAGAGCAAGTGGATCAGCAGTTTTTTTTTCCGCTTTCTTCTTTCCAGATATTTTCCTCAATACAACTTCTTGATAGTTGTTGAGGTTTTCAAATAGCATATGAAAATCCATCTCCTCAATATCTTTCGTTTGTTGGATGATCATAGCATATTTTTCCCATTCTGGATTTAGCACATTTAAAAATTTGACATTGATGTCCAAGTTGGACTTTGTCACTCCGTTTCTTTTTACTTCACTTACCAGATTCACAAATCTGAGGTAAGTGTTTTCCAACAGTTCACCTTCACGAGCTCTGAAGTTCTCAAATGTCATTAGGCTATTCCTAGCCCTATTTGTAGCAGCTCTGTCTGATCCCCTCATGATTTTGCATACTTCATCCCAGATGGACTTAGCAGTCTTTGTATTTGTCAGACAAGTGTATATATCATTGGGGATTGATATCAACAATAGTTTTCTGGCAGTCTTGTCCCCTAACTTTCTCTTTTTCTGGGCCTCTGTCAGGTTTGTGACCTCAACAGTCGTCGGTGGTATTGGGGGATTGCCAGTTGGTACTCCTGGGATCGTTTCCATAAACATTGCTGGTCCTTCAGTTAGTGATTTCAGCAAATCTTCAGACAAATCATGGAAACTGATAAATTCAAGAAACCGCTCCCGCCATTGAACATATTCACCTCTGTATAAGACTGGGGGTTTGGTTTCTGATCCCATGGCCAATGCGTCTTTAGACATGTTGATTGATCTTTGGGAAACTTGACCAAGATCTGATGAACTCCGAATGAGATTGAAAAATTTGATCACACCTTGAAACACAGATTAGTACTGAAATCTACAACACAGTGACTTGTTAGTAGCAATAAGCAACTTAACTCAGACAGTGAATTGTGTTTTGATTACTGTGTGTGTCAAACTTGAATGATTCTTGTGTTATGAGTGAAACTTGAATGAATATAGTGTAAAACTCGATTGAGTTTATGTTAAAACTCGATTGAGTCTTTTACCAAACTCGATTGATTCTTTCAGTGAAACTCGATTGACTCTTTGATCAAACTCGAATGAGTGTTTGATCAAACTCGAATGTGTTTTTGATCAAACTCGAATATGTTATTGATCAAAAGTATATAACAAAACTCGAATGAGTATATGTCAAAACTCGAATGAGTATATGAAAAAACTCGAATGAGTATATGACAAAACTCGAATGAGTCTTGCACAACTCGAATGAGTCTTATAAGAAACTCGAATGAGTCTTATATAAACTCGAATGAGTCTTATATAAAACTTGAATGAGTCTTATATAAAACTCGAATGGTGTTGTTCTGAAATTCGAGTTTGTTAACAAAATGTTGTCAACTCGAATATCACAAGTTGTCAACTTGAATATTAGTTATACACAACTCGAATAACTAAGGAAATCAACTCGATTAACTAAGGTTCTCAACTCGAATTACTAAGGTACTCAACTCGAATTACACACAGGATGTGTATATTTCGAGTTTCTTAGTATTTTCAGCTTTTTCAAGTCTGAAATTCAGATTAAAACCAAATTTTACCCAATTTCACTCAAATTGTAATCGAAGGTAAGGTTTTTGAATAAAAACACTTTTTGTTAAACACTTTTGTGCAAAAATGGATCTAAGTCTGAGTTTTTCAATAGAACAGTAACCGTTTTTGAACTTTTCAAAATTTCAGAAAATTGCCTAGATCTTTTTCTGTGTTTTGAAAATCAAATCAAGTTTATATTCAATTGATTCGTCTTTGAATCCTTAACCTTCGATCCAATTATCACTTACAATGATCAACAGAATCAAAACCCCTAGTGATTTTAGGGTTTTTCCGAAAAAATGCTCAAGAACACGTAAAAAAAATTTCAATCTCAATCAGAATGATTCACCCCTAAGGCTCCGATACCAATTGTGATTAATAGTTTCTACCAATTCAATCAATAATATGCAAATAATAAGAACAATGAAATTAATCAACACTAACCAAATGCTTCGATTGATTTGTTGATTACAAAATGATTGTCAGGAATGTTCTTCGTACAAAGCAGCTTTCACAGAAAATAATACGTACAAAAGTGAATATCTGACAGATCTATTAATTTGGAAATTCAACAAGACTATTTATACCTATTTACAAACTATTAAGAAAATACATAAACAGTCCCTAGACTTTGTTTTTCATCAATTAAAATATATTCTAACACACAACTATTTATACATTATTTATACATGAGACTCAAATCAAGTTTTAAATGTAAAAAAGAAATGATGTAAGATTTCTTAAAATATAAACATTTTTTTTTTGTTAAAAGAATTGTTTATTTTCATGAAATAAATGGTATATATATGTATTGAATTAACAATATTTAGATTATTTAGATTATGTGTAATTAAAATTTTTTTAGTATCTATTAACTATATTATTAACATATACATATGTTTTTTATTTTGGTATCGTATATTGGATCAAGATAGTTGGTGTTAAATTCAATACCACCAAAATTAAGAATATTAGATAAATGCATAACTAAAACATAAAAGATGTTTATGATTATGATTATTTATAAAATAACTTAATCGTATAAAAATTTATCACATGGATTCAATTTATAAACTTATAATCATTTTATGTAAAAATAATCTAAAAAGTTTAACTACTAAATTATAATAAAATAAATATAATATTGGTTTTCATAAAATGATTTAATTTTAACAATAAATCTAAAGATTTATATTATTTATAAAATGAATTAACTTATACAAAAAAATTGATTGCCAACATTTGTTATAGCTAGAACTCAACTTATATAGTGTATATATATACACATGACTCAACTTTTTTATAAAATAAAAATATTGTTATTTTATTAAAGGAAAAATAAAGTTAGATAAACTAATTAGTAATCCATTAAAGATTAACTAAGAGAGTGTTTGCAAACACACTCTAAATAATATTGTCTATTAAAAACTTTAAAGAAAAAAGAAGTACTTACTAATCTCATTTATTACATAGGACTCAACTTGAATATATTAAAGAATTTTTTAAAAAAAAAAGTAATTAGTATCTTCTATATCTATATATCTATAAAAGTTGAGTCCTCCATGTAATAAATGTGAGGACAAATTCCATGTAATAAATAAGAATTGTTTATTATATAAATCTTAAACAAATTATTGTTTTGATATTATATATAATTTTATCTTTAATGATAAATCGACCATCCAAATTCTTGCTTTAAATGTCAAATTGAAATCATCCACATTTTATGCTTAACCCTCTATGTAATAAATGTGAGGACAAATTCCATGTAATAAATAAGAATTGTTTATTACATAAATATTAAACAAATTATTGTTTTGATATTAAATATAATTTTATATTTAGTGATAAATCGACCATCCAAATTCTTGCTTTAAATGTCAAATTGAAATCATCCACATTTTATACTTTAATAATTAAAGCTCATGTTGTAATTAGACATATCATAAAAATTGTTTTAATGCATAAAGAAGATGAAATTAGTTAGATTAAACTAAATACTAAAATTGTAACTTAAACAATAACGTAGATATTATGAATTGAAATGGGTATCACAAAAATTATTAAATGGACAAGAGACTAAGAATTGTAATGGGTATCACATTTTTAATACCCATTTTAGTAAGAATTAATTAAAAGTTTTAGTAATATTATTATTTACATAATAAATTTTGAATTAATAATTTGAACATCTCAATAACATTTTCTAAGAAATCAAAATTATACATTTATAACAATTAGGTAATTAAATTTTATATTGTTTGGGTCACCATATAAAAGTTTATTTATATTAGATATATAAATAAAGAACAGAAACTCCATTTATATCTATAAAAGTTGAGTCCTCCATGTAATAAATGTGAGGACAAATTCCATGTAATAAATAAGAATTGTTTATTATATAAATCTTAAACAAATTATTGTTTTGATATTATATATAATTTTATCTTTAATGATAAATCGACCATCCAAATTCTTGCTTTAAATGTCAAATTGAAACCATCCACATTTTATGCTTTACCCTCTATGTAATAAATGTGAGGACAAATTCCATGTAATAAATAAGAATTGTTTATTACATAAATATTAAACAAATTATTGTTTTGATATTAAATATAATTTTATATTTAGTGATAAATCGACCATCCAAATTCTTGCTTTAAATGTAAAATTGAAATCATCCACATTTTATGCTTTAATAATTAAAGCTCATGTTGTAATTAGACATATCATAAAAATTGTTTTAATGCATAAAGAAGATGAAATTAGTTAGATTAAACTAAATACTAAAATTGTAACTTAAACAATAACGTAGATATTATGAATTGAAATGGGTATCACAAAAATTATTAAATGGACAAGAGACTAAGAATTGTAATGGGTATCACATTTTTAATACCCATTTTAGTAAGAATTAATTAAAAGTTTTAGTAATATTATTATTTACTTAATAAATTTTGAATTAATAATTTGAACATCTCAATAACATTTTCTAAGAAATCAAAATTATACATTTATAACAATTAGGTAATTAAATTTTGTATTGTTTGGGTCACCATATAAAAGTTTATTTATATTAGATATATAAATAAAGAATAGAAACTCCATTTATATCTATAAAAGTTGAGTCCTCCATGTAATAAATGTGAGGACAAATTCCATGTAATAAATAAGAATTGTTTATTATATAAATCTTAAACAAATTATTGTTTTGATATTAAATATAATTTTATCTTTAATGATAAATCGACCTCCAAATTTTTGCTTTAAATGTCAAATTGAAACCATCCACATTTTATGCTTAATCCTCCATGTAATAAATGTGAGGACAAATTCCATGTAATAAATAAGAATTGTTTATTACATAAATATTAAACAAATTATTGTTTTGATATTAAATATAATTTTATATTTAGTGATAAATCGACCATCCAAATTCTTGCTTTAAATGTCAAATTGAAACCATCCACATTTTATGCTTTAATAATTAAAGCTCATGTTGTAATTAGACATATCATAAAAATTGTTTTAATTCATAAAGAAGATGAAATTAGTTAGATTAAACTAAATACTAAAATTGTAACTTAAACAATAACGTAGATATTATGAATTGAAATGGGTATCACAAAAATTATTAAATGGACAAGAGAGACTAAGAATTGAAATGGGTATCACATTTTTAATACCCATTTTAGTAAGAATTAATTAAAAGTTTTAGTAATATTATTATTTACATAATAAATTTTGAATTAATAATTTGAACATCTCAATAACATTTTCTAAGAAATCAAAATTATACATTTATAATAATTAGGTAATTAAATTTTATATTGTTTGGGTCACCATATAAAAGTTTATTTATATTAGATATATAAATAAAGAATAGAAACTCCATATAATATATAAAAAAATTGTACTTAAATAATATAATTACACATTATTTTTCAAAAAAAATCTACAACATTACTACTAAAAAATTGTAACTCTCATTACATGTGATCATTATTGTGCAAAGAATTAAAAAAAATTGTAACTCTCATCACAATAAATACAATAATAAACATTAATTAAAAACCGTTACACAACTAAACATTGATGTATATATCTACAAATGATCATCCATTTCCCAAAGTGAGTTAGAATCTATAAATAGGTTCCTATGCCAAGCTTTTTTTGTTACATTTCTAGCTTTCTCTCATAAAAATCCATCTTCATTTGTTTGGCTATTTAATATTTATATTTTTTGGGTTCTTTTAGATTATACTAGTCATGACGGCCCGTGCGATGCACCGGGCTAATTGATTTTTATTTAAATATTATGAAATTATTAGAATGTGTTTGTTAGTATCACTATATAAACTTTATATGCATAATTATAATAAGATCATACAAATGATGAATTATACAGGAAAAACATATTGGTGATATATATGGTTAGTTGATTTTAAATTTCTGTGTGAATGAATCTGGAAAGACCAAGTTATAAGCACTATAAGAAATAACGTGATATAGATTATTATCAAGTATATCTATTTATATTTTATAAGTAAATATTAAAATGAGAAAAAATTAATGATTCGTTGATAATTATTTCGTTCCCCGCAATTGTAAAATGATGCTTAAAAACGTGAAATTTATAGTAGAGTTTCAGAGTCCAAACACTACACATGTTCGGGCCATGTGACCTTTTGATGTGGGTCCTAGTGAGTGGGTTATCCTTAATAATATGAAATAAAAATAAGTGATTTGTACACAACAAAAATTTATTATACACAAATCATATAAAATGACTATTCTATCATTACTTTTAAGGACAAAGTTTGTTGATGATAAAAGTGTTAGTAACGGTAAGATAATGACCTTGTATGCCATATGATTCTTCCAAATAAAAAAAAGAATCATATATCTATTTATATGTCCGAAGTAGAGAAATTGAGATAAGAGGCAACGCATACGAAGAAAAAAGACTGTAAAATTAATGCAAAACCTCCTCAATTCTCTGTATAACTGTATTTTGCAGTTTGCATCCATATCTAGTTGGCCAAGCAAATGCTATGTGCATGATAATGGTCTCTTTCTTTCTACTAAATTACCAAACTGATTATATTATTATACACAAAAGAAATAGAGTATTGAAAATTAATAATGGAACCTAATTACCTCATGATGCATGATTGTCGGTGACTCTAGTGAAAATGGTCAAGTAAGTTTGTTTGATGTCATGATATGCCTTAATTAATCATCGTGATGGCTTCATGACACGAAGATATTAGTTATGTGAAATATAAGGAACACAACTTGATTGGTTTATATGGATATATAGTGTTATATATAAATAATGTATTATAAAAACAAATAGGTTATACTTTCATTTTGAAACATAAAAATATATAGATCACAATTACTTTCGTAAACACATGTTGATGATGTACGTATTAAAATCTTTTTATTAAAGTAGACACGTATGAGGAATGCAAATTGCAATAATAAAAAGTAAATAAGTTACCTATAAATTGTCCTAATTTGATTGAATCCACGTTAATTTTTTCTTCATAGTGCTTCCATGCATAACGGATTCTATGAATTAAACATAAGCATATATGAAAGCTACGAATTAGAATCATGAAATACGAATTTGGCATCTTCTTCTTGGCGATATTCTTAACCTAACAATTAAGAAAAATTAATACCCAAAAATCAAAACAAAAAATAATGATAAAATATCTTAATACTGAAACCTTATAATAACGCAACTCAAATTATTGATATATAGAATATCAAAAAGAATCGATTTTCTAAGCTTATAATCAGAAAATTAAGAACTTGTACTAATGGAATTTATATAAAAAGAAGAGGAGAAATCCCTTACTGCAACATTCACCATTCTTTAAGTGGTTCGTCTCATTTCATCTGATTTTATCAGGTTTAAGCAATTTAGAAAACTGGTACTAAATCCAGAAATTAGAATGATGGTTGTATGAATATGAATCAACAAAAATAAAGAAATAACATGTAGTATTAAGTGAAAATCGGCTTTGACCCACCTGAAGTATATAGACGGTTTGATGCTTTGAATCATCACAACATCGTTTCACATACTGGAAGTAGTGATTTCATTGACTATGGAAATGTAACTGACACCATGATTGTATATATAATTAAAAAAGATAACGGACAACATTAGATGTATCATTAATTGAATTGATTAAAGGAGATTAATGGATTTAAAAACAATAATACTAAAGGCAAAGAAAGGACGTAAAAGCAATTATGACTCTGATTAAACCTACTTCAATGGATAAATGAAAAGACACTAATTATATAAGCATTTAAATTATTTATTTGAAATATATATAAAACAATAATGTTACTTAAATTATTGTTATTTTGGGTTGAATAAAATTTATGTATTTATGTTTATAATCAATATTAAAAACAGACATTTTTTGTTATATTTTAACAAAATGATTTTAATATATATTAATAAGGGTAAAGCTAATTATAAATTTAAATTTAAATTGAGATGTGAACTCAAAATAGTTTACAAAAGGAATGGCATTAATGAATTTATATTGTTAAACTCACCGTAACTATCATTATTAATATAAATATAAATTTAAAATAGGACGTGAACACAAAATTTTTAACAAAACATAGCATTAATGAGTTTAATAGTCATTGTTAAACTATTATTATTATTATTATTATTATTATTATTATTATTATTATTATTATTATTATTATTATTATTATTATTATTATTATTATTATTATTATTATTATTATTATTGTAACACTATAACATTCATATAAAAACTTTTGAAATTTATGAATGTCACTTATTATTTATGGACTGAAGATTATAGATACATATTTTTACATGAATCACATTAAGCAAAAATTTATTAAGTAAATAAATAATAATAATAAAATTAGGTTTTAAAAAATACAAAAGTTTATTATTACTATTATTTTTTTATGAAAAAGTATGATTACTATTGTTCTTTTAGTAAAAACAAAATTAAAACTTAAATCAAATAGTTAATACAAACTAAAAAACTTAAAATTGAATCAAATAGTTAATAGTTTTATTTATTACATTGTTCTTTTAGTAAAAAGCAAAAACTTAAAATTGAATCAAATAATTAATACTATTATTTATTACAAAGGACTCAACTTTTATATATATATAGATATGATATCAAGAATGTGTTCATTATTTAGTTTGTAGTTTTCTTTTAATATATGTGTTAAAGATTAACGATCTTCATAGTTATGTTTCTATTTCAGTATTATGATTTTCAACAAGCACCAAGGAATACTAAAAAGGGTGATAGTGTCATCTCATGTTCTTAATACCGAATGTTTCTCTCATAAATACATCTTCATTTGTTTGGCTATTTAATATTTATATTTTTTGGTTCTTTTAGATAATATATGATATCAATAATGTGTTCATTATTTAGTTTGTAGTTTTCTTTTCATATATGTGTTAAAGTTTAACGATCTTCATGGTTATGTTTCTATTTCAGTATGATGATTTTCAATAAGGACCAATGAATACTAAAAAGGGTGATAGTGGCGTCTCATTTTCTTAAGACCGAGTGTTTTTACAAATGGTTATGTAAAAAAAATGAAGTTTCATAAAAATTTGATAGTAATGAGATGATTTATATTTACTTCTACTCTTCATATGTGATCATCAATGATTATCTCATCATTTTACACATGATTTATCAATTCTTTTATATGATATTATTCTAATTGATTTTGGTTATCTCTATAACGAAATTCAAGTTTTGTCATTTAGACGCCTAAATTTTATACTTACTCGAGAAAGGAGAGTTAAGATGATTTCATTTGACTACTCATTTATATATTTGAAATCATTTCAGTCTTAATAATATTGGGTGTTGTTGATGTAGCATTATTTGATGAAATGATATGAATTCATGCAACATCCCGAAATTTGTCATGAATTTGTTAGAAAATCACATATGATTCATTTGTTGATGTTATTAGTGGTGATGGCAAAAAATTGTACTTAAAATACAATGTTATATATTTTTATTCGTTAAACTAATTTCTAAAAAAAGTACTATTTAATTAATATTACTACATAGTTCTTAAAATGTGCTATTTTCTGTGATTTTAATCATTATCTAACTAAAACATGATTACAAGTAAAATGATGACATTAACTTAAGTTTCATTCTATATGAATTGCAATGTTATTTAAAAAAATTAATATTTAATACTACTATTTATAATATGGACTAAAAATAATAAAAAAGGAATAGCAAGTTAATTATTTAATAATTTTGAAGTTGGCGATGTTGATAGAGTATATGTATTTTAAACCATTGAATTAAGAAATTATTATTTTCATTTTTTTATTATTTTAACGATTTAGTAAATTAAGATTTATTTTTTTGGTTTTACTCTTCATTTTATCATGTTAAGAAATCTTATTTTTCACTGCTTTATACATAGATATTATGTCTCACTAATGTGTACCTGTAAACAACAGTTTTATTATAACTATATTTAGCTTCTTTACTTAATTTTGTATACAAACTAGATCTTGATGAATAACTTAAGTTTCATTCTATATGAATTGCAATATTATTTAGAAAAATTAATGTTTAATACTACTATTTATAATATGGACTAACAATAATAAAAAAGGAACAACAACTTAATTATTTATTAAGTTTGAAGTTGGCGATGTTGATAGAGTATACATATTTTAAATCATTAATTAAGAAATTAATATTTTTATTTTTTTAATTTTTTTTAAACAAATATTTAAAGCGCATTATTTTTGTTTTTTATAAATAAAGAATATAATATAGTAGAGTTCTTGAAGTTATTTTATAGATAAATATTTAGAGTATATTATTTATGAATATGAAAATCATTTTGTTGGAATCTAACAAAAACCATGCCACTTATAAATAGTGACTATTAGCATAAATAATTAAATACATATTTTTATTAATGAAAATTTATATACTTGATTTCTTTGCGTTCTAGATATAAATAAATAGTAATATAATAGAGTTCTTTTATAAATAAATAATATTTACAGTTTATTATTTATGTATATGAAAGGTAATTAATACTCTTATCAATTGAAGTAAGTGTAAATTATATAGTAGTTTTATTTATATAGAAGTAAACAACTTATTATAACAATCAGTTACGAAAGAAAACTTGAATCTGAATTTTAAATAAAATAAAAATCAATTGTATTTTTATAAGTCTAATTTGTTTTGTTATGATGATTTTTTAAGATAATTAATTAAAAGTTACATAAATCATTATATGTATTATTTTTTAAAAAAAAGTAATATAACTCAGATAAATCATTATAACTACTATATATAAAAAATTAAAATTAAATATCATTGTTGTTATTTATTAGATGAACTATCTATTTTAACTATTTAACACAAATTAACTAAATGTTACTATTATTAATTAAAGAAAAATTAAAATGAAATCAAGTACAACTACTATATTTAATATTTTGAACATTCAATTACGAAATTGAATAATTTCAAAACATTTAACCATTCTACATAAAATAGAATTGCCTAAAAACTTTAGTTACCAAATTAATATGATAAATGTTAATCTTAAATTAAAATTTTAAAATATTATTCAAGTGCTCAAATAAACTAATTAATAAATGTATATGTTTATTATTTATAATAATAATAATGATATTATTATTATTATTATTATTATTATTATTATTATTATTATTTATGAAGTGATTTAAGTAATATAAAATAAATCAATCAATCTCAAAGTTATATTATTTATAAGTGAATAAAACCTTATTACCATCATTTATTAGTGATCTTAATTCGATTTAATTTTGTATTAGTAATAATTAATCATGTTAAATAAATGAGGGATGGACTAATGAAATACAAATAAGAAATTAAAGAGTTACAAATTAAGTATTAATAATTCATAATATTTATTATCATCAATTAAATAAGAATAACTTTGCATTATAAAGTTTACATAACGCATTAAAACTTAAAATTCTGATTACCATGCATATTTATATAATATATTTTCCTAAAAATTAAATACATATGTTAGTATTATTGATTTTTTAATTGTTGTCTTTTAAATAATCATAAATAGTTAACATAATTTTAATATCTATTATTTTATTAACTCTATTTTTATCAAATTTTAGAAAAAAATAATAACCTTTTTGGTAATTTAAATAGAAATTTTTATCTAAAATTTTTTATAGTTCAATTTTTAAAAATAATTGTAAAAAGTTAAAAATTTCAAAATTTGAACAATGATTTAATTATATGGATTTTTTTGGTCTAATTACAATATAAAAAACAAGGCTAGGTACTTCATATTGTTTCTTTTTACCATAATGAAATCACAACCAAATAACAAAACTATACTAGTCAAAATAACCCGTGCAATGCACCGGATTGTAATTTTATTTTTTGATTTAAATATTATGTACTTATTAAAGATTTAATTATATTTTGGGTCACTGTATGATTTTAGATTGTACAACATATAATACTTAGTCATAACTTTTTATAAATAGCAATTTTATAGTCTTCAAAATACACACTTTTAATTCAAAAAAATGAAAGTCATTTGTTTACGTCTTTTAATATTTAATTTATTTAAGTTTCTTAACTTTACGTTTTAAAAGATTTTAAAGTATATATATTATTTGTTTTAAGTAGAAATTAGAGGATTAAACTTAAAACCTTTTTCCTGTATTTTTTATGTTAATTAAAAAAGAATTTAATTCCAATCTCTAACGAAGTAAAAATTGGTTAAATTAATAAAACTTTGATATTTATATGAAAAAAATATAGTTTTTCTACATAGTGAGACTACTATGAACTTTTAAAGGTTGACTATTAGAGATAAAAACATATTTATCTTTTGACGAAACGATCTTTTATTAATAATTGTCTAATAAATAAATTTAAGACTGATTTTATATTTAAATAATTGAATCATATATGACATTCCGAGCATATGATAATTAGATAAATATTTTTTAATAAGTAACAATCAAAAGAGTCATGTAATCTTTCTTATACATAAAATATACGAACTACATTTATTATTTTATTTGGAACAATATATTAAAATCACAACACCGCAAAAATTTTAAGGTTATTGTTAGGATTTTTGGATAAATACGAAGTTAAAGCCTAATATTAAATACAACATGTTCTCTTAAAATGAGAAGAATGGAAAATATGCATAATTTTTTATGTATTCTTAAAACCTCAAAAAGCTATGTTCCTTTAGTTATAAATAATCAAGTTATATATCCTTTGATTGCTTAATATGAGAATACTCAAGTTAGAATAGAATATAAAACAAATTTTATTTATTAAAATTTTAAATATAATTATAAAAAGCATCATTATCATTTATTAGATTGACTCATTATATTTAGATAATAAATAAAAATTAACAAAATGATTTCTTCTATTATTTATTTAAAAATTTAGATTATATCACGTAAGAACTAAATGATAACTACTATTATTTATCAAAAAATTTAAATAAAAATAAGGTAATTGATACTCTTAGGAATTGAACTACGTGAAAATAAATGAGGGATGAACTAATGAAAAGACAAATAAGAAATGTTACAGATTAAGTATTTGTAATTAATGATATTTACTATCATCAATTAAATAATCATAACTTTGCATTAGAACTTAAAATTGAAGATTTCAATGCACACTTATATAGTATATTTTTCTAGAAGTAAAATACATAAGTTTGTATTATTGTTTTTTTTAATTGTTTTTTTTAAATAACCATAAACGTTCAATGAAATTTTAATATTTATGATTTTATTAACTCAATATTTGTAAAATTTTAGAAAAAATAAGAACCTAATTGGTAATTTAAAATATAGAGTTTAATCTAAAGTTTTTATAGTTAATTTTTTAAAAATAACGTATTTAAAAAATTATAAATTTCATATTTTGAACAATGATTCAATTATATGTTTTTTTTTTGTCTAATTACAATATAAAAGCAACTCTAGGTACTTCAAATTGTTTCTTTTTACCATAATGGTATTACAACCAAATAACAAAACGTAATACTACACTAAATGAAATATACGAATTAAAAGAAATATTAAATTATTAATTCAATAAACATAAAAACTTCAAGTAAAATATATAGTGTATTGTTAATATTAATATAATATAAAAGACTTAGAAAATGTATAAACCCATAGTTACAAATATCCTCATTAAATTAAATTTTAATATTAGTATTCACAATATCAAATTGTGTAACGATGGCTATATTAAAATACATTATAATATTTATTAAATCATGGTGTTTAATAACGTTTCTGGATCAATACTATTGAAAATTTTTCAAAGATGGATTAAAATAAAAAGACAAAACATTAAAATAAAATATTGTAAAACTTTTATTGTTGAAAAAACTATCAAGATGATATTCATAAAAGAGTTCGAAACCAAAATTTTGTTGTTAACACATTTCTTTCTAAAAATCATTAAAGTTTAAAACTATATAGTTGGGAAGGATAGATGACAATGACCTATAAGTTGGTGAATATAACGTTGACATATATATTTTTTAGCAATGAACCTTAAGGATATTTGACATGTCAATATAGAGCATATCCATCACCCACATCAACGTAAATAATTTATTAATAAAATATAAGTCAAAATAATTTAAATAAATATATCATTACAATAAAAAAAGAATTATCAAAGTAGAATTAAGAACACACAAATTTGTATAAAAAGTCTATTTTTCAATAACTTCTTTGCATGGATGGTAACTTTAATGATATCCATCATCAAATATAAAATATCACAAAATAAAAACTCTCATAATCGATTTCACATAATAGAATATAATACGTGTGTTAGAGATGAAGAACGAACTTGATATATGACAAATAAAAGAAGAATAAATCAAGAAGAAAATTAACCTGTGAAAATCTTAGAGAAAAAATGAGAATGCTTTAGATTGGCAAATGAATTAACCCATACTATTTAAAACTTTTGATGACCATTCATTTTCTTTGTAACTTATGGATGAATAATGATATAACAATTAATTATAGATAACCAAAAGTCATGAAACGGTGGTGAAATTAAATAAAAATATCAAAAATTTATGAAATGAATTAATTTATAGAAAAATAAATTTGATTATCAAGATTTAATATATCTAGAAAATTATATTATCTAACAAATGAATTAATAATACAAAAACAAAATTGATTATCAACATTTATTAGGGTTAGGACTCAACTTTTATAACAAAATTGATTATCAACATTTATTAGGGTTAGGACTCAACTTTTATAGTATACTAGTCATGACGGCCCGTGCGATGCACCGGGCTAATTGATTTTTTTTAAATATTATGTAATTATAAAAAATGTATGTTTGTTAGGGTCACTGTATAAACTTTAGATTGACAACTATCATATCAAATTGTATCGTCAAACAAATTTGTGTGCATAATCAACTACATTAAGATTATACAAAATGTGTCATAATAGTAATGAAAGACAATTGTTAAATGACATTAAAAAACTTAGATTAATGCATGTGAAAGATGTCTGAAAAAGATACTTGTAAAAGATTTAAAAAATAAAAAAGTCTTTTAGGTTAGGTCATTTAACTTATAACTTGCTATCTCGGTATTATGATTATAAAACCAATATACTAATTAATAGTCTTACACATAGTAAGTTAAAATATTAAATTATAAGTTCAATGAAAATTCTTCATAGATTATTAGTATGGGATTACTGAGTACATTGACTATAAACATAGGTAATAAAAGTCTATTTATAGACTGTATTTTGTATGTAGTGTTTGACTAATATTGTCTTCAAACATGAATATTAAGTCATTAAGCATTTGTTACTTTATATAGTGTCACATAAAACAGCGGTTGACACATAAACTCTTACCACAACTAAATGATTCGTCTTGGGTTTTACTATAGTATATTATTATCATATCTATTTGTATTCATCTTAGTGTCAAATTTTGTTTGCAACTAGTCATGATGGCCCGTGCAATGCACCGGGCTAAATGATATTTAATTTAAAATATTATGTAAAGATTAGGGACATGTGATTGTTATGATGTTACTAAATTAAACAAATAAATGATTTTTGTAGCTACTTCTTTTACTACATAAATTAAATCAATGATTCAACATTAGACATAATTTAAATGTAATAAAAGATTGTTATCTACTCGGTAACTCATGTTAGTTTTATGTTATCAACTAAAATAAACTAACTAATAAAATAATTTATTTTGATCTAAGTAATTATCATTATAAGTCATTACAATGAATTTATTGTTATTGGACTCAATTTATCAAATCAAATTACAATATTATAATTTATTTTGATTTAAACAAATGGTCATTATAGTTATTATATGAAATTTATAAATATATGGCTCCACTTATCAAATTAAATAAATTAAATAATAAAATAATATATTTTATTTTAAATTATTGAATATTGTAATTTATTATATGTAGTTAAATTACTACAAACATGAAATCATTTATGCTCAACACTGCCATTAATTCATGTGCATTTGATATTTATAAATTGAAAAAAATGAGACAAAAATATGTGTGATTATTAAAAAATATTTTAGTATTGCGTTGGTAATAATATTATATAGTTGTATATACCCTAAAACAAAATCATGTCATACAAAAGTGAATTTTAACAGCACTATACTTGTGGTGTTCTTTTTTTTCATCATCCTGCAAGTTTAAAATATTATTTTTCAGAACAAAATAAGATTGACTCAGAAAATACATGTTAACATAAAAAAGTTTTCCATAATTTATTTTCTAAAACAACTGAAAATGACAAATACATATACGAAAGTGTGTAATTGATTGAAATGAATTAAAAAACAATGACAAATATACACCTGAGAAATAATGGTAGATAAATTTTGTAATGAAAAGATAGATGATATCGACCATGACTATCTCAATGTTCGTTCTACACTCATGCTTCTTCATCCTGCAATGATAAAAAATGTTACAAAACATAAGATTATGATATTTCTACATCAACTGGTTGCAAGCTATTCAACATGTTTAATACAAGATCCTGGACAACTAAGTGGTTAATTTGGTAAGAAATCACTAATTTCATACTTGCATTTAATATTCTTTTCAAGTAACATTTCTTTACTAAAAAAGGTTTTGAAGGTAGTAGCATCATATATTTGTTCTTGTGATAAGAACCCACGGTTCATGGATTTTTGTTTAAGTGTTCAAGTAATCTTGATAGTGAACATCATTAAATGTGAAAAACATCAAAATAAATTCATGCATGTATTCGTTATGTGTTCGATTGATGATACATGCATTTTTAAGGTATAATTCCAAGGTTATATAAAAAGTCAGAAACTTAAAATCAAGCTGTTGCATATGTATATGTGTTTTCTTGCTGCCAGGGTGGCTTTTAGGGTGTGCGAAATGCTCGACCGCACAGGGCCTCCAAATTCTTAGGGCCTCACGGTTATTATAAAGATCTAAATTTAGACCAATAAATTTTTTTGTATTTGACATGTATACGTTGTGCATCGGTGCGCTAAAATGGAATTCATGTCAAATTCAATTTGATTCATATTATTTATTTTAATTTCTGACTAATCAGTTTTTTTGTTATTCACGAACTTTACCAATTAAAATTGAGTATCAAAATGACCAAATTACTATTTAAAATAGTCAAGGGACTATGTTGTAATCACAAGCACAGGGCCCCTAAAATCCATGAGACGGCCCTGCTTCGTGTCTTTGTGGTCCGAGAATAATGGCCAAGAAGGCCATTGACCTTGGCTCCAAGTCAAATTGGTGTTGGTGCTATGATCAAAAACAGAAAATAAACGCAGTATATGTGCTGTCAATGTGTGTTTAGTGCATGTTCTGTCCGTAAAAATGGTCAAGAAGGCCAACTGGCCCTTCGGCCTCGACAACATTTTCATATATATATATATATATATATATGTGTGTGTGTGTGTGTGTGTGTGTGTGTGTGTGTGTGTGTGTGTGTGTGTGTGTGTGTTTGTTGTTCTCATTTTAGATACATCAATCATTTGATTCTATTGCTGGAAAATGAAAGAAAACAGGATGATATGTGCAGTTCTGTGCAGTGTTTGCAGCAGCAGCCCCTTAATAACAATTAGAGTGCGTGTGTGTCCCTCATTTAAAAACTGAAAGTTTGTGTGACATCAAACTAAACTCCGAGACTTGTACGAAAGTTGTTGGAAACAGAAACATCACAGATCCACCTCAACATTTTAAACAAGACATAAATGAATTAAGTGTGAAGTTGGATAATAGCAACGACAATCATAGAATACCATTTATATGCATGAGTACTCCGAGATTTATGCAAATAGCAAAGTCGACTATTTAATAAACAGACAGCAACATCCCTCAACCTTCATGTAACAAATGTATTTTAAGTGTTTGTGTGTTGTGCAGAGGTGAATTCCGAGACTACTAAGGGGCTGTTTGATAGCACTTATCAGCCTCTTATCGGAGCTAACCTCTTATTCGGTAAGAGGAAAAACCGATAAGTGCGTTTGATTTGCATAATACATAAGAGGCAAAATCCTCTTATTTTGTCTTACCATGATCAGATTTATTTTTCCTCTCATCACCTCTTATCAAAACCCACAAAAGAAAAACACAAAACACTCCCTTCTCCTTGGTGAAACCCTAGCCGCCTAGCATCGTATCTCCCTCACCGGCAGCGGCACCGACAGCGCCTCTCCCTCGCCGTCGACTTACAGGTAACGACTCCCTCGCCTTCTCTCTTCCCCCTTCCTGTTCTTCGATTTCGCCCCACCCCCCTTCACCGTCGCCGTTCTCCCTTCCCCCTTTCCTGTTCGTCGATTTAACCCCACCCCCTTCACCGTCGTTGTTCTCCCTTCCCCCTTTGAGGTATTCATTACTTTTTTTTGGCAAACAATCTTTGACTAGCATTCTTCATTTGAGGTATTCATTACCTTTTTTTTCAAGTATTCTTTGATATCATGTATAAAAAGTAGTTGATTTATGATTTTTGAACCATTTGAAAAATTTATAGTGATATCAATATAACTTATTAAGGTTTGTTTTAAAAAAACTGAAAGAACTATATTATATTATATTATATTATATTATATTATATTATATTATATTATTTAGTTATTTATAAATACTCAATATAATAGTTTATTACATTATATTTAGAGTTCAAAGAAGCCAAGTATACAAAAAATTTATTACAATTAGTTAATACATATGGACTCAACATTTTTATAGGAAGAACTATATTATATTATATATTTATTTATAAAAGAACTCAAAGAAATTATGCACTTTCATATATGCATTTGTTTGTATTTTGATAATTTTTAAAATAATGCTAATGATAATCGTAAAAAATACCATATTTTAATTCTATGTCTTTTAGATGGTTTTGTTAGATGTGATTTTTACTAATTCACTATACATTAATCAAAATCACATATAATATATGATTAATGGTTCGTTATGAACGATTAAGAATTTTATTTGTATAATAGAATGAATAAATTTTTTATAACCTTATAATTAGCAAATTATTTTATGAAATGATTAATGATATTTAAATAAAATAATTATTATGAGCTTTTTTATTTGAACTTTTTTAAATTCAAAAATATTGCATTATATGTGTTGTATCCCATAATGAAATCACAACCAAATAAGAAACAAAATACTACACTAAATGAAATATACAAATCAAAAAAATATTAAATTACTAATTCAATAAACATAAAAACTTAAAGTAAAATATACAGTGCATTGTTAATATTAAGGGAATATAAAAGACCTAGAAAATGTATAAACATAGACACAAATATTCTCATTAAATTAAATTTAATATTAGTATTCACAATACCAACTTGTGTAACGATGATTATATTAATATACATTACAATTTTTATTAAACTGTATGTTATTCAATAACGTTTCTAGATCAATATTTATTGAAAATTATTCAAAAATGAATTGAAATTAAAAATAAATCATTAAAAAATAATATTGCAAAATTTTTATTGTTGAAAAATAATCAAGAAGATAGTCATTGAAGAATTCAAGCATAGAGAAACAAAACTTTAGTTGTTGATACATTTAAAAAAAAAATTATTATAGTTTAAAATTATATAGTAGATGACAATGAACTATTTATGTTGGTGATATAACGTTGACATATATATTTTTTTAGCAACGAACCTTTAGGATATATGACATATCAATATTGAACACATCAAACACCTACATCAACATAAACAATTTATTAATACAAAACATATAATTCGAAATAATTTAAAATAAATATATCATTAAATTTAAAAAGAATTATCAATGTATGGATTGAAGAACACACCAAATTTGTTCTAGAAAACCTATTTGTCAATAATTTTTTTACATGGATGGAGTCACTTCAATAATGTCCGTCATATCACTGTTAAATATAAAATATCACAAAATAAAAACAGTGATTAATCAATTTCACAAAATAGAATAAACATACATGTGTTATAGATGAAAAACAAACTTGATATTTGAAAAATAAATCAAGAAGAAAACTAATCGGTAAAATTCTAGGAGAAAAATGTTTTAGGTTGACAAATGGGTTATTTGCAACCCATACTATTTAAAACTTTTGATGATCATTCATCTTCTTTGTAACCTATGGATAAATAATGAAATAACAATTAATTATAAATAACCAAGGGTTATGAAACGGTAATGACATTTAAAAAAAGCAAAAATTTAAATGAGACATAATTTTTAAATATAAAAGAAGATAAGTTAAAAATGAAATTTAAAAGTAAATATATAAATATATATAGTATAGATATGATAAATGTTGTAGATATTTAATTAAAATTACATGGACTAACTATTTTTAGATATTTAACGAAAATTAACAAAATGCTTACTATTGTTATTTAATAAATTTTTTTAATAAAATTAAATCAAATAAATAATACTCATATTTATTGCATGAAACTCAACTTATATATAATAGACTCAACATTTATAAAAACAACTAACTAAATATAATTATATATTACTTGTTAACAATTTAAAGTTAAATTAACTCATTAATTTTCTTATTCATTACATGAAATTTATCATCACATTTATTACATAGAGAACTGAACTTTTATATATATATATATATATATATATATATATATATATATAATCAGGTTCATCAGCGTACCTATGAGATTCCAGCATACCCTAATGTGAATGATCATTCACATATATATATTTTGAATAGACATGTATAAGACAACATTGTAAGACTTTTTTTTCAAAAGTAGCAACATCATAAATCTTGTGAATGGTAAAAAAAAGATCATGTAAATGGTCATTCACACCATTCACATGGTGTGAAATGACCATTCACATAAATATGCATTGAGCATTCACATAATTTTTAAGGACACAGAAAGTGTGAATGTATGTGAAATTCATATATCTTGTGTATAACATTAATTTAAACATGGTTATGAGAAAAAAAAATTAAAAAAAAAAGTTTTTTAAGGTTGGTACCTTCGGGTGCACTTGATTTCGAGAGGTACCTTTTTGAACCTGAATCTATATACATATATATATATATATATATATATATATATATATATATATATATATATATATACCCTTTTCATAATACCCACGGTAAGCATCCTGCTCTCGATCCAGAGCTACTGCTTCAACAATCAACTGAGCTTAGGAAGTCAGGTTAAGACGTCGACTTATAATTGGTCTTGCCCGAGGAGATGAAGAGGCGGTCGTTGGGATCGAATCTTCCTGGCAGCGGGCGAGAAGACCTCAGTTGGAGACGGGGCGACTTTCTCTATTCCTCTCTCTATAAAAACCCCCTCCCCAGAGGAGAGCATAAGCTCCAGGATGAGTATGTCCTGGATTACCGGATTCATTCTCGTCCTGATCCACCATGAAATTTTTTTCGAAATAAAAAAAGATTCTAGGAGAGGGCATTGGCGGCTTTAAGGTATGCCTTAACTTCGTTCCAATTGATAAGATTTTCATCTAGATGACATCACGCAAAGTATGACACTCTTCGATGGTACATATATATATATATATATATATATATATATATATATATATATATATATATATATATATATATATATATATATATATATATATATATATATATATATATATATATATATATATATATATATATATATATAGGTGGGTTCAATGGAGAACCTTCATGCATCGAATAACCTTGAAGAACTTCCATGCACCACCACAAATGCATCAGAATTCCCCCGTAATGCATCATTATTTCCACGTGATGCATCAAATTCTCGCGTGATGCATCGATTTTTACATTATTTCCACGTGATGTATCAAATTCCCGCGTGATGCATTTCAGTTTTGTCTAGCGATGCATTGTGGTTCTTCAAAGTTCTTCGATATATAAGGTTCTCCATTGAACTCACCCCTATATATATATACACATATATATATATATATATATATATATATATATATATATATATATACATATATACATATATACATATATAGAATATGGTTCGTGTGAGTACCTAAAAAATGCAGAGTACCGTGAGTACCTGTGAACACACGGGTTTTAGATGTGAACATGCTTCGAAAAAAAGTTTTTTTTTTTATTTTTTTTTTCATATTAATTTAGATACAAATAATATAAGCCTATTCGTAAAAGAATTACACACATTCACACTTTCTAGCCTCTTAAAAGTCATGTGAACGTGAAAAAATTCATGTGAACATGCTTAGCTGTGAACATACATTCACAACAGTGCAGTTCATGTGAACTTGCACGTTTCACATAGTTATAGTGTGTGTTTAGGTGTGATTTTTTGCAAGTAGTCTTATATTATTAATTTAAACATGATTATGAAAAAAAATTTCAAAAAAAATGGTTTTAAGCGAGGTACCTTCGGTACTCCGCAAAACTAGTGGTACTCGTTTGAACCTAAATCTACATATATATATATATATATATATACATATATATATACATATATATGTGGAATGTAGTAAGATATATCTCTTCGAATCAAATTAAATAAAGTAAATAACTAAATGACATATTTTGATCTAAAATATGATCATTGTGTAATTTATTATATTGAATTGGAAGACTTTATACATAAAATCATATATATGTTATAGTGTAATTTTATGATTCATCAAAATTATATGTAAAAGTTGTATATAATTATAAAAATAGCGTTGTTGTATTTATTGCTGATATATATATATATATATATATATATATATATATATATATATATATATATATATATATATATATATATATATATATATATATATATATATATATATATATATAAAAGTTGATTATTTAATAGATGAAATAACATTATATATCTTATTTGAATGTTAATTATACGAGAAAATATTCATTAATTATATAAAAATATGTTGATTATATTGTTTCTAAATATAGTTTTTTTTAAAAACTGAATGTAATATTAGATTTTCTTTTATGATAAAATATGTGTAGTATGTGCTCATTAAATCAACACCGCCAACGCATTGCACGGACATCAAACTACATATATATCATAAAGCATGTATATGAAACAATTCATCAAAATTATAATAACTATAGCTATAATGTATTAGTTTAAATGATATTAAAATTTATTATATTTTAAATAATTAATTTTATGATTCATCAAAATTATATGTAAAAGTTGTATATAATTATAAAAATAGCGTTTTTGTATTTATTAACATGGACTCAACTTTTATTTTCTATAAATTAATTCATTTCATAAATTTTTGATCTTTTTATTTAATTTTTCACCACCGTTTCATGACTTTTGGTTATCTATGATTAATTGTTATTTCATTATTCATCCATAGGTTACAAAGAAAATGAATGGTCATCAAAAGTTTTAAATAGTATGGGTTAATTCATTTGCCAATCTAAAACATTCTCATTTTTTCTCTAAGATTTTCACAGGTTAGTTTTCTTATTGATTTATTCATCTTTTATTTGTCATATATCAAGTTTGTTCTTCATCTCTAACACACGTATTATATTCTATTATGTGAATCGATTATGAGAGTTTTTATTTTGTGACATTTTATATTTGATGATGGATATCATTGAAGTTACCATCCATGCAAAGAAGTTATTGACAAATAGACTTTCTATACAAATTTGTGTGTTCTTAATCCTACTTTGATAATTCTTTTTTTTATTGTAATAATATATTTATTTAAATCACTTTGACTTATGTTTCATTAATAAATTATTTATATTGATGTAGGTGATGGATATGCTCTATATTGACATGTCAAATATCCTTAAGGTTCATTGCTAAAAAATATATATATCAACGTTATATTCACCAACTTATAGGTCATTGTCATGATGTCATCTATCCTTTCAACTATATAGTTTTAAACTTTAATAATTTTTAGAAAGAAATGTGTTAACAACAAAAAAATTTGTTTCTCTATACCTGAACTCTTTTATGAATATCATCTTGATAGTTTTTTCAACAATAAAAGTTTTACAATATTTTTATTCTAATGATTTGTTTTTTTATTTTAATTCATCTTTGAAGAATTTTCAATAAATATTGATCCAGGATCGTTATTAAACACCATACGATTTAATAAATATTATAATGTATTTTAATATAGCCATCGTTACACAATATGATATTGTGAATACTAATATTAAAATTTAATTTAATGAGGATATTTGTAACTATGGGTTTATACATGTTCTAAGTCTTTTATATTATATTAATATTAATAATACACTATATATTTTACTTGAAGTTTATATGTTTATTGAATTAATAATTTAATATATCTTTTAATTCGTATATTTCATTTAGTGTAGTATTACGTTTTGTTATTTGGTTGTAATTCCATTACGGTGAAAAGAAACAATTTGAAGTACCTATAGTTGCTTTTATATTGTAGTTAGACAAAAAAAAATATATAATTAAATCATTGTTCAAAATATTAAATTTATAACTTTTTAAATACATTATTTTTAAAAAATTAACTATAAAAATTTTAGATTAAACTCTTTATTTTAAATTACCAATGAGGTTCTTATCTTTTTCTAAAATTTTACAAAAATTGATGTAACACCCTCCCCGAACCCTGAAATGGCACGTCAATACAATACACAGGTGGCACATCTCAATAACTCAATTACACATATGTCATAGGATAACTCGGAATCACCATTAATTTAAAACTTTCACATAATAATGTTTACACATCATTCACTGATTAACAATATTCCATAAGACACAAACACTAACATAATTGATGACAAAGGCAGCTGAAAGAGTCTTCACATAACGGCTAATCTCTGATCAACAAACTCACCTACTGAACCCTTCACTGAAACCCTGAACAGGGAAGACTCGAATACGTAAGCTCGAAAGCTCGTGAGTACTCGAGGGTTAGACTCTGCACAGTAATCACATAACATGCATACACATATCACATACACACAACACAAACTCTATCTCTGTCACTGGCAATCAACATCACTATGCAGGTATGAACACACAGCATGAGATCCACAGCCCTGCACACAGAATCACTGAGGGGGGACCCTTCCCCAGCTAACGACCGTGCGCACCGGTGGTTAGCCACAACCCTGTAGCACGGGCGCGAACCGGCTACAGGCCCTGCCGTGTATACACGCTCCAAGGACTGTTAGGGACAGTCAACCCGCGCGATCACACATCGCGAATCACCGTCCGTATGGAACTCATCACGGACCCCCGGACTGGATCTCATCTCATGCACATATATCACATATGTAGAAATAGAATCATACCTGTGCTCGCGTCCCTGTCTCATTCACAGTACACAATATACACATATACAAAGCTAACTGCACAATCATAACTCGGAAAACAGTCCCGCGGTTTAGAAAAGAACTCGGGTACTCACCTGGTCGATCCACTAATCCCGGAATCTCTGACTCGGCTCGGCTCGCTGACTCGTCCCTGAAATCACACAAATCCCAACTTGTTAACACAAATCCACGAACATATATCACAAACTCATAATGAACATGAACCCAACTCGGACTTAATTGCGATCCCCAACAGAACCCCGAAAACCCAATCAGAATACGACCCATAACAGACCCGAACCCCCGAAACAATCCCAATCGGAAACACCGAAAATCCGATCAAAACCCGACCCAAAATCCCCAACGAGGCCCGACTCGAAAGCAACCCCCAACAAGATCCCAAAAACTCAACCGAGACACGACCTCAGAATCCCGACGAGACCCTATAACCCCACGCAGAACCCGGCCCAGCAGCTAACCGCGCCGCGCCCCTGCTTTCCTGCGCGTCGCGCCGCGACCTTCAGCCTGCTCCAACTCTGCTCTTCGACTTCCATGGCTGCACCAGAGGTATTCAACCTCCAAGACCCGATTTCCAGCACTCAAATACACAAAATTCATACATGATTAACCCATATACTTTCAGAAACCAAATCCCACATATACACATACATAATCCAAGATTTAACCATCAAAACTCATAATCCTTACCTTGGACACCTCAAGAACACAAGAAGAAGGAGCTATTCCTGCAATTCCACACCCCAAATCTGAATTTGCAATATAACTTTGCTGGAGCTTCTCTCAATTCACACACACACACACCTTTAGCTCTCTTTGAGAATGAAGATAGAAATTAGGGGATAAGCACGTATATGTTTATCTCTAATTTGGCCGGTCCCGAACCCAATAACCTGAACCCGATACCCCATTTTCACAATTAATATCCTTTTAACCCATTTAACTCCACGAACCCAAATGTATAATTAATCCACTAATATTATAACCCAGAGACACGTAACTCATAAACCCGACACGTTTAATCCACTACTCGGGATCTCATTGGCCCAACACTATAATATTTATTTAAATATCCACTAAAATAATTACACGCAATTATCTTGAAAACGGGATGTTACAAATCCTCCCCTCTTAAAAAGATTCCGTCCCCGGAATCTATCGCAAGCCCGCTCGCAAATGCACATCCCTAAGTCAAATCCTCGAAAATATTAACTAGAAATTCTTGATATAATTATCAACAACTCGGTTGAATTCGCATCTGGACTCTGAATGTTACAATCATCACTAATACACATTTTCAGTTCACACTTAGTCAATCCACTAATAGCTCAATTGAATCCCCTAATTCACATATCGGCAACTGATAGATCCTCTCTTCACAGAGTCTTCATGTGGCGTTACCTCATAAGCCACTGGATCCACATATCATCTCAATCCATCGATCTTCATTTTCTTTCATCACATACTCGCATAGCTCTATATAGATCATCCACTGACACAACACATAAAGACATCTCCATCGAATCATCAAACGCAAGCTCATAAACATGATTAAACTCATAAAGGGATTAAATCCACTCTCAATAGATTAATCCACTATCACAACAAAATTCTTAACTCTTTTCACCACAACGGATAAACACATCTCATAAAACGCAATATCATAGATATGGATAGCACACACAAGAATTTAAATCCACTATCAATATGATAATCCACTATCAGAATTGATCAATCCACTAGCACATCACAAACACATTCACAAAGATTACTCATATAACTCACATAACTCAGCAAGATTAATCCACTAATCATAGCACAATGTCCAATCCCAGAACTCTGATAACCCATCTTACCACAATATATCCCACTCTCACACACATATCCAGATATAACAATCTCACGATCACAGACACAACGAATCAGTCACACACAACAGAACACATACACTTATCACAGACATAACCCAATGACCCGCCCCACACTAACACACACTCAAAGCAAGCTCAGAAAGACATACCCGAAATCGTATCAGCAGTATCTCGAGCTTCCTCTGCAGTCGCCTGAAAGACTCGACCCCGCGCCCTAGAATCATGACGACCGGATGACAACGGCTCTGCTCTGGCCCTACTAGAACTCGCACCCTGCACTGCTGGTCCCGACTCTGGACAGTGTCGTACTCTGTGCCCCGGCCTCCCACAACGGAAGCACTATGGCTCTGGCACTGTACACGTGGCGGCAGCATGCCTGAAACGCCCCGTTCTAATAACGCGGCGCTTTTACTAAAATCTGTAACATAATCCTCGAAGTAATAAAATAAAACATTTTAATCTCAAACTTCAATTTCAATACATAAATAAACTAAAACCACCACATTCAGAGTGCGCTAAAATATAACACCTAATTATTACAACCAAATTGAGAGTCTAGGGATCTACCCATCCCAAGTACAAAAAATAAATCAGAGTAAATGCGGAAGTCATTCTGATACCATAAATGCTCAAACTCTAGATTCTGAAGCTGGCGCCTTTCCCTTATCAGCTAAACCTGAAAATTTGCCCCCACAACCGGGGTAAGCCGTCGCCTAGCGAGTAACAGATTTAAAAGCACAGACAAGCATATATAACATGATCAACACAAATATCGGCTCAAATTCAACATGTGTAGCATTACGACTCACTCGATTTAGCATACACGAATTAGGTATTGTTATCGTCTCGCCCAATAACAAGTACACGGCGTACGACTCGCTCGGTTAGCACGTGTACACAACATGCGGCTCGCCCGCCATACAACTCGGAAGCACACATCAACCTCGCTTAATCCACATAATACACAGTATGCATAATGCTTTGACCGAGTTTCATCCATTGTTATTCGAGTTTCATACTTCGTTGACCGAGTTTCATCCATTGTTATTCGAGTTTCATACTTCATTGACCGAGTTTCATGAAGCTTTGATCGAGTTTAACTTCTTTGTAATTCGAATTGATTTCTATTTCATTCGAGAAAGTTCAAGGGTTATTCGAGTTGAATCCTTTCTCATTCGAGTTTCACACTCAATCATTCGAGTTTTATACTTCTTCATTCGAGTTTGGTGATTCTTTATTCGAGTTTGATACTTCATCATTCGAGTTTGATCATTACATATTCGAGTTGAGTCATTATTCATTCGAGTTTCATCATACTCTTGACTATTTGACCTTTGCTGCTTAAATTGACCATAACTTTTGACTGGAACATCGTTAGAAGGCCTACCATACGTCAAATCGAAGCTTGAAAAGAGATCTACATTTCTAGAACAGGCATAGCCGGTTTGGTAAATTTTCGAGGCCCAATTCCACTCCAGAAAAAAGTTACGGGCAATTTTATGTAGAAAATCTGAAATTTCAACGTCAAAAAGTCATTTCAGAGCTGATTTTTCACTAGTTATCATTAACTGAAATAGCTTTTCAAAGTGTTATCAGAATTCACTCAGTTTCTCCATAAAAGATCTTGGAAGATTCAATTTTTCTGCAATTCATAATGGAATATGAAAAATTTTCAAAGTCTGAGGTAATTGCAAAACTTACTGAATCTGAAAAGATTCGTAAGAACAATTACGACATTCTCATTCAGTTAAATACTGATAAACATTTGGCGTTACGTGACGTACAAATACTGAATGAAGAAATTCAAAGCTTAAAAGAAAAACAAAACTCTGAGAGTTGTGCTCATCAATTGAAAATATCTGAATTACTTAAAGAACTCGATGAGCTGAAACAAGAAAATTTTCAGAATGCAACTCAACTGAAATATCTTTTGCCTGAAAGATCTGATCTTTACAAGAAAGTTCAGGATCTTGAAGATACACTTTGTAAGACAAAACCAACTGATCAGAATTGTATTTTAAACAAAAATGAAGAAATTTTTGCTCTTCAACAAGAGTTGTCTTTAACTAAAGATTTGATTGAGAAGGAAAGACATGAGTTCTTACTTAAAGAACAAGATTTTAAATCAAAATCTGAATTGTTTGAAGATGAAAGACAAATGTTCTTAATCAAAGAACAATCTTTTAAATCTGATTACCAATCATTTGATCATGACAGAAATTCAAATTTAGTCATTATCAAAAGTTTGGAAGATCAGATACTTCATCTTACAAAACAATTACATGTATTTACTTCATCAACTGAGTCAAAGGTTAAGACCCCTTCTTCAGTGTGTTTAAAATCCAATGTTAATCACTCTGGTTTGTCTTCTGAAAGTGAAGTGAATCTAACTAACTCTGCTAAGTTTGATTCTTCTTCAGATCTTAAACTTAAGTATCTGTTAAAGATACACAGCGGCAAAGATAAAATTGTTGAACAACTTCCGGTCAAGATTTACACCGGTGAATCTTCGAAGTCAAATTTTCTTAAAGTTTCTGAAAATACTGGTCATTCTAATCAGAAAACAAATTCACAGAAAAATACCAAGTATTATCAGAAACAGGCAAGAACCGGACAGTTTTTCAAAAAGAAGAGTTCGCAAAAGTCTGATCATTCAAATTCAAGTTTCTTTAGAAATTCAGATATTCAATTTTCTCATACTCAAAGAAATTTGTTTTCTGCGTTTGAAAGAGAAGCTGATAGTTATAACATGCAATGGGTACCTAAACCCAAGTACAAGTGGGTACCAAAACCTGTTTTGAAATGGGTACCCAAGAGCGCTAACAAGTCTGGATCCAAATCTGTTTGGATACCAAAGACATCTTAAATTTTGCAGGTTATAGGTTTCTTATCATTTCAGATAAGGACCCGTTCTTCATTTCAATAGGCTCTTGATTACATCAGATCAAGACCCGTGTTTCAAATCAAAGTGGTTTCTAGTTAATTCAGACTAGAACCCGGACTTCAATGAACTAGAGATAAAGGCTTTCAGTTACATCAGACTGAAACCCGAGCTTCCGCACCAAAGGCTTCTAATCATTCCAGATTAGAACCCGATTCTGAAAGATGAATCTTTCTGGAATTCCTACCCTGCATTCAACTCTGATGCTGAATTGACAAAAAGGGAGTTTTATTTTTATAATTTTTTGCTCTTGGTTTCATTTCTATGAGTTGACTAACTGTGTGTGCTTATTTACAGGGGGAGTTTCAGACATTCTTTGACGATGACATTTTTTCAAAAACTGTGTGATTTTTCACGAAAATATTTGATTCACACATAAAAAGAAGTTTTGAGCTGAAAAGAAATATTTGTTTGATTCTCTGAATATATCATTGAGATTAATTGATCTAATCTCTTTGATTTTCATAACCTCATTTCTTCTGAGATTCTCTTTGTTATAACTCTTCTTATTCATATTGGATTCTCTCGTTATCTCCCATGTGCTAATTCTTTCAAGAAAATCTGATTCTTTTCATATCAAATATCAGATTTTCCATTTCATTCTGACATCTCCCAAAATTATCTTAATATCATCTCCAATATCATATAAGTTGAATTTCATCATATCTCATGACCTTCAAAGCTGAAAATCTTTTTGCTGACTCCGATTATGCACGAATCTGAGTGATAGGCATAAATATCTCTTCTATGGTCTAACCAGAACCGGAAGACCTACCCAAGAAGCAAACCAACTGTAGTTTGTGTGGGTGAGGGTTCTTTAGGTCTATTAGTTGAGAAGTCAGTTATCACGGGATACTGACAGGGTCAAGCAGAGTTAAAATGTAAATGAGATGGATATATTGAAAAGAGATGGTGGTGCATCAGATCATGCTTTTGTTATAAAGCTGACTGAATTTATTTCTGAAAAGTGAGCCGGAGGGAGCTAGGTTGAAAAAAAAATGCTGAGAGCTGAGAGTTGAGAAAGGATTTGAAGAAAAGATAATCCTATCCTACACTGTGTCTGCTGGGTAAACCAAATAATCTATCAAGCCCTAGGCGACTTGATATTGAAAAAGACGTCATAGACCCAGTGACGCATGCACTTAATCCCACCAACTACTCAGTTATCTCTCAAAAGATTTCTGTTTCAATAATCACGGAGATATAACACATGTCTATCGATATATCATTTGGATATTATTGATATTGAAACAAGGAAGACAGTTGCTCCGGTCTCCAATTTCATTTGATGCACATTGTGTCTAGAGCTGATTACATACACTTTTAGGACACATCGAGTCTAACAGTCTGCGTGACTATAAACTGCTAGTCCAAAGTGACTAAGCCGGAACAAATAAGAGTGATTCTTTCATGATAAAGGATTTCACGATGACTATTTGGAAATCCTACCAGTGTTAACATCACGCCAGCGCTGAAAGTAGGTCACATAGATTTTGTCTATTGTGCAAACAGGAATCCTATGTGGACCTGGACTTGTTTTCTCACAAAATGAATGTGTTTCATTTTCCCCAAAGTTGTAAAGCTTTGTTTTGTTCTAAAAAGATATAATATCAATTCGAGGGGGAGTGAACTTTTTGAGGGGGTGAGATAAATCTGTTTTGTATAGGGGGAGAGATGTCAGTTTAAGGGGGAGAAAATCAATTTGTAATAATTTCTGAGTTGTAATTGTTGTTGTATTTCTTCTACTGTAATTTCATTGAATTAATGTTTCTGAAGTTTTTGCATGATGTTCATAATTTTTTATGATCATCATGAGGGGGAGAAAAGCTGAATTTCAGAAACAACTGTTGAGTAGTTTGAAATCAACTGAAGGCAATTACTACATCATCTCAAGACAATTGATCAAGGAAGAGATTTAAAAGCTATTCATGATCCAAGGGGGAGTGTGCTTACAAGAAAAGAGAATATCAGAATAGAAGAGATGTGAAGATCAGAGTGAGACAATAAAGAAGAAGATTCAGAGATCGAAGAGAAGGTGCAAGAAAAGTTTCAAGAAAGAATGTTCAAGTTCCCTGCAATGTACTTTAATTTGAAAATTGATTTCATCTCTAAGGGGGAGATTGTTGGGTACAAATTTATATAGAGTTGTAATCAATTTTATTGTAAAAGTTCAGGTGTTGTTTGTGTAAATCCTCAATACTTTGTATTGTGTATAAATAGGAGTGTATGTGTGCTGTTATAGGATGAATCTCAGATAACACAAAAATACACGGCTGGATTTAGAGAGAAAGAAGGATTGCTTTGTAAGAAAGCCGAAATCTCCAATGTAATATTTTCTCTCTATAATCATTCAATAAATTGTGTTTAATTGTTAATTGTTCATATGAATTGTTCTATGTTGTATGAATTGCTAGAAATATGAATTCACAATAAATAACAACATTCAAGGCTAAGCATGGTAGTTAAAGAATAATCATGACAATAGAAACGAAAGAGATATCCAGTGCAAGCATATCATTTATGATCATTTGCGAAATTAAATCAATTACTCACAGTGCCCGCAATCTGTACTCGCCAAGCGAATAACCAATACCAGCTGAAAGCACTACCGAGAGTCACACGTCTCAACTGAACCACTAGAATCCTAATATAAAAGTACATCGTCTATTTATCAGTATCTCTAACTTTATAAATTTTTATGTCCTCCGTCTATTTAATTACTTGAAGTTCTATAACTGATTCAAAAATAATGACTTATTTGTTTAAATGTTACACTTTTATTGATAATTATTTATTCGCAATTGTGGTTATTATATTTAGTTAATTTCCCTTGAAAAGAACGACTTACTAATTATTCTATAAGTTCAAGTAACAAAGCTCGATGTACAAGTCATAACAACATATAAATATCATTATAGTAATTATTGTATTAGTCATTTTATCCATTTCATAAAGTAGTTAGCTAATTATAAGGTTATAAAAAAATTTATTCATCCAATTATATAAATAAAATGCTTATATATATTAACAATATTATTATTATTAACTAATTTAATTTATCACTATTCTATAATTATTTAGATTAATTTAAGAGGGTCAATCAATAACACAATGACTCTTCAAAAGCTTCAATTTAATTTTATTCATAACTTATGTGTCTCTTGAATTGTTTCTTATTTACACAATCAATTTAATATGTTATTATAAATAACATAGTACATTCATTCCTAGAACGTATTGTGCTTTGATTTCATTTTAATAAAATTTTTTATTAAATAATTGTAGTAAGTATTTTGTTAATTTTCATTAAATATCTAAATATAGTTAGTCCATCTAATTTTAATTAAATATCTACAACATTTATCATTTCTATACAATACAATATAATTACAACTTATAATTGGATACATCATATTAATGCTAAATTCTTGAATTTGAAAAAGTTCAAGTAACAAAGCTCCATTTCATAAAGTAGTTAGTTAATTATAAGGTTATAAAAAAATTTGTTCATTCAATTATATAAATAAAATGCTTATATATATTAACAATATTATGATTATTAATTAATTTAATTTATCACTATTCTATAATTATTTAGATTAATTTAAGAGGGTTAATCAATAATACAATGACTCTTCAAAAGCTTCAATTTAATTTTATTCATAACTTATGTGTCTCTTGAATTGTTTCTCATTTACACAATCAATTTAATATGTTATTATAAATAACATAGTACATTCATTCCTAAAACATATTGTGCTTAAATTCTTACATTTGTAGTAGCTCTTAGCATAAATGAATGATAAAGAAATACAAGAGTAAAACAAACATCACCATGACGGTGTTTGATATTGTCCAACGTCTTCGCACAAGAGAATTCGTCCAACATTTTTTTGCTCAGGGGGTATATATTTGTTTCAACTTCACATGTTTTTTATCAATCACACACTTTTATATATGTATGTGTTGTTTTTTAGAAGAATTTTTTTATGACATAATTTTTATATTTTCAGGATGATGAAGAAAGGAACACAATGAACATGTCAGTAGTTAAAAATTCACTTCTAATGTATTTACTATTTATAATTTTTATTTTCGTAAATGTTTCTTTTAAATCAATTATGCACTTCCACAGATGCATTTGTTTGTATTTTTATAGTTTTTAAAATAATGTTTATGACAATCGTAAAAATATCATAGTTATTTCTATGTCTTTTACATAGTTTTGTTAGACATGGTTGTCACTAATTCACTATACATTAATCAAAATCACATATGATATACATAATTAATGGTTCATTATTAACAAATTATATTTCAAAAATTCTAATTGTTTTAAAAATATTCATTTAAAATGTTTTGTATACAAAATCAAAGATAAATGTTTTCTTATTTTATAAAAATATTTCTAATTTACTATATACATAAAATAAAATGTATCTAATTTACTACTATCTTAGTAATTTAAAATTTTTAGAGTATATTGAGATTTGATACTTATTATTAACTTAATTGTATATATGTTACAACATAATAAAAGTTTGTGTCATAACATTAATAGTTATTATTATTTTTAAAAAATTGTAAACTAAAATAAGTTAGTAAGTATAAATAATGATAAGTTAAAATAAATCAATAGTCAAGATATTTAAAAAAAAGTTCAACTAATATAACTCGATGTACAAGTCATTGACACATAAATAATTAATTATCATAACAACTCTTTCGTTAACCTTTTCATTCGAATATCGTCAATCATTTTATTAATAATTTATTTATTCTATTTTTGTAAATATAATAGTTATATATATTTAAAAATATTTCTGCTTTTAATAATAATAATAATATTATGATTACTGTTGTCAACTATATTATATTTTATTATTTTGAAAAATAAATGTTAAAATGAAATTATCATAATTATCATTATATAGGTTAATTTAATAGGATCAATCAATAAGTTTATATGTCTCTTCAATTGTTTTATATTAAATTTTATTCATAACATTTTATCTCTATAATTACATCTCATTTTCACAATGAATTAATTACTTAATTATAAGTAGTACACTAACTTTTTTTTTTTTCCAGAACTTATTATTTTACATATTTCCTTCTACATTACATTCTTTAACGAGTTGCAAATGTGCATGAAAGAATATCGTGATTTTTAATATTTTTTTCAGTAATTATAATATTAACGTCATATTTTCGTATTTCTAATGATTAAGGTATGACCACTAATTAGATAATACTTCTTAAAATAGTATTTACAAATGTATCATAACTAAGTTAATAAATTCAAATATTAACTTACGCTATAAAAGATTATTTGTTTCTAATTATAAAATGCATGATGTATATGTAATTAAACTTTGTTGTCATTGGAGCACACAAATATAGGAGTCTATACCTAAAAGAGTTGAGCATTATAAGTTACGGTGTTCATTTAATTCTTTATTTTTATTTTATTAAAATTGAGTCTTTATAAAATTATCATATTTAATGAAAATAAATCATCATACTAAATTGTTAACAAAATATTCGTAGCATAATTAACCAAAAGATATAAGTATGAAATAAATTACTACTAATAATTTATTTAAGATTACTTAAATACTTAAAAATAAATTACACTGATCTTATATTTAATTAATATATAATTATTTAAGATAATTATTTGTTTGATTTTTTAATACCTAATTAATTAATAATTAAAATTTTAGATGTTATAACTTCATTTACTAATATTTCAATCATCAAATAATTTAATAAAGATAAAATTTAATTTATGACAGTCTTGAATAACATTCTAGATATTAATTTAAGTAAATACCAAATGTCAATTGCTAACAATAACAACAATTTTTTTTTACATTTTTAACATTTATGGAAACATTGTTAATTTCTTTATCATTAATAGCATCAACTTTTGTATTTTGTATCACTAAGAAATAAATAACAATAAAAGATATAAAAATAAATAGTTCTTATAAATTGCACGTAATTTTCATTGCATATTTTGTAAAAGAATGAATTATAACGCGATCATTATTTGTGTTATGTATATATGAATTCTTTGTGAAATTTAGTTTCTACCAATTCAATCAATTAGATGCAATTAATAAGAACAATAAATGTAATCAATACTGACCGAATGATTTGATTGAAGAACTTGATGATTACAAAATGATGAACTGAATATTCTTCTTCGTACAGAGCTGTTCTCTAAATTGAATGCGTACAAAAAGTGATATCTGACAGATCTAACCCATTCTAGAAAGTCAACATGACTATTTATACACAATTACAAACTATAAGGAAATTACACATTAAGTCCCTAGACTTTGGTATTTCATCAACTAAAACATATTCCAACAATCTCCCCCTTTGATGAAAGTAGCAAAGTCTTCAAGTTGACAAGCCCAGCTTCTGTTCAAATCTTCTAATACTTTTCCGATCTGACAGCCTCCATTCAATTTTAGAAATAAACTCGACCATGAGTTTTCGATCGTTAACTGATAAAGCCCCTTTCTTTGTCTTCCTCTTTTGATCTGCTGCCAGCTTGCCTTTCAGACCATTCATCACCTTAATCAACGTTCCATCAGAAAACTTATTCAGTTCAACACTTCTCATAGCTCTCAATCTTTTATTTCTATCTTTGTACATGACAGCTGGATGCTTCACCATTATAACTTGAAACTCTTTAAGCTCACCAGCAAATTTAATATCTCTGTGAGGTGCAGTCATGTTTATCTTCCTCATGCCTCTCTCAACTCCAATATGTAGATCTTGCACTGACATTAATACCAGTTTGGTATGCATAAAATGAAACAATGTCTTCAGTGCAAATCTACAATGTTCATTCCTTTTATTCCTGCACAGTTCGTCAAAAAGATCTTCAATATCGACCAAGTGCATGTTGAACATGTCAGCTTCTATGAATACATATGTGTTTCCATCAGACCTGGTTACAGTAAACTTCGGATAAAAAATCTTAACAAATCTTTCCTTTTCAATCATCACCAGATCTACTATCCTGAAGTCACTCTTCACCTTCTCAACCTCTTGAGTCTTGTTTCTTAAGAAACTTGCATAGTTGACCAGATTGGGCATGTTCGGCTCTAAGACTCGGAATAACTTGTGAAATGAGCAAGGAGCTTGCTTTTTACAAAAGATCCGTTTCTCTAAAATGTCTTCAATGTACGGCATCTTATTTCTTTTCCTTATGAACTCAGCAGACCTGTTCTCTGGTAGTTCAAGCTTTTTCACCTTTTTCTTACTTATCTCATCTTTATTCAACAAAGTCAACATATCTTGAATTTCTCTCTGCACCACTTGTTGTGCTTGAAATCTTAATCTGTGTTGCTTCTTTGACTCATCAGCAAGTACAAATTCATTAAAGAATCTGTCCATCACTTCCACTTCATTTAAGACAACTGTTTCTTGAGCGATACTGCTCTCAACAGGGAACTCCTCAAATTCTTCCTTAATCTGTACAACTACCTCAGGCTTTTCAACCGTTGGTGTTGATTCAACATCTTTCATGATTTCTTCAACTAACACCTCCTCTTCTTCTATTCTTTCAGCTCTAAAGTCAACATCAGTTAATGCAATTATGTCATCATCTTCAGACAATTCAATATACTCTTCTCTTCCTTCTCCTATCTCTAGAATACTCAGCTCCTTCTCTTTTTCTTGTACATCTTCCTCAGAATCAATATATTCAACAAATTGATAGATATCAGGCTGAGTGTTCAAAGGAACTGGAACATCTTCATAAAGAATCAATCCCATCTCTCTTTGTTCACCAGCTGACTGTTTGGATCCTCCGGCTTCTTTCCCTTGAGATTCTGGCTCCTTCTCTGGATATGTCAGCATTAAAATCCCTGGCGTCGGTTGATCAAGCTTTCTCCTCTTCTCCCCCTCATGAGGAGCATCATCGGAGTCTTCGTCATGCTCATCATGTTTTCTCTTTGACGAGGAAGCTTGAGCCTTGCAGGTCTCTTCCACTGCAGCTACTCGTTCAGAAAGATTACCCAACGCAGTTACCACAGTATTTTCCAGGCTGATCATACGTTCTCGCATCTCATCAAACTGTTCAAAAACAAAATCCTTCAACTCTTCCTTCAACTCTTCTATATCTTGCTTTGAGTCAGTTTGTTTGACAGACTCCTCTGCAACATCTTTTCCCTTTAACAATTTCTGAATATTCGTCATTTGAGCCATTACTTCCGCTAACTGATTAGAAACATGCAAATTGACACCAGACACAGCTGCATTCAGTGCACTTGTCAAGGTTGACTCTGTAACAAAAGGGGATAAACTCACCACTGGGTCACGTAGACTTCCAGTTGACACAACAGTCGAACTTGTAAAAAGAACTTCTGTGTGGCCAGTGCTCAGAGTTGGTATTGGCGTTTCTCTGACTGGACTTCCACCCTCTTCAAGTGACGGAGCAACAAATGCTTCCGTTACTAAGGGTGTTCCGGTGGAAACACTAAGTTCAGCCACACTTACTTCAACGAATGAAGTTGACTCAAGTGTCCTAAAGTGTATAGGATCTAGACTTTGTGATTCAAATGAAGTCGTACACACGGGCAGTTGTGTACTTGTTTCAATATCCATCAAGTCCAAGTGACTTTCGGATAGATCATGTGTTTCATCCCGGTGTTCAAATGAAACAATCTCCTGTTGAGAGGAGACTGAGTGGATAGGAAGGTGTGCTGTCGTCAGTGGGATACTGACTTGTTCAATGCTAACTCTCATAGGAGAGCTAACAGCAGATGTAGCTATTTCCCGGCTTTCTGGGCTTAGGACCTCCCTCACACTCTGTTCAGCGATCTGTACTATGTCAATCATCAAACCTCCTCCCTCATGATGATCACCTCCATCATCATCATCATCATCATCATCAGCTCCTTCTCCCTCTCCTTCTTGAATATCAGATAATGTCCTCTCAGAATCTGAATTTTCTGCTTCTACCTCACCACCCCTCACACTTCCTACTCCCTCAGACACAGACTGGGTAACCTGAACTTCAGCCCCTTGCTGAGGTTCCTCGATCCTTAAAGCTCCTGGGCTAAGAGAACCCGGTTCTTGGGTCTCTATCGGAGCATGATCTATTCGATACAATTTCACATTTTCACTCTCTTGATCAGCATATTTGAGTAATGACTCTAGGATTGGCATTATGTTGGCATTCGGAGAGTCCGGTACTTCATGTAAACTCATCATAACATAGTCTGGGCATCTTTGAGAATTGGCTCTCTTTGGAATATTTTCATTAGCCCTTAAGATTCCTCGGATAAGAATCTGAATAAACCTTTGAAGTGGAACGAATTTCCTTGCTCTGTTTGTGGTATTAGTAAGTACAATCTCCTTTAGATCTTCCCAGATACACTGAGCAAAGTCATAGTGCTTGTTGAATGCGATCCCATGAAATATCCGCAGGCAATGAATGCTACATCGATCAATTCCCGTATGCTTTGAAGTCATGCAACGATTTATGATACCAAACAATGTGTACCATTCGCCATTTAATCCATATCTGTGAAATTTGGAGCTCTTCGGAAGTGGCTTTGAGTAGCCTAGACAAATCAAATCATGAACAAGCTCTTCATCAGAAACAAAATCCTCAAAATCTGCTAACTCTGGAAAGTTCACAGTGTCTATTCGTCGTGGAAGAAATAAATTGTGACGTAGCCTTGCAAGAGTGATCTTCGTCTTGAATTGATCAATCGTCACTTTGAAATGGTGATTACCATCCGCAGGAACAAATTTGACAGTATACCAAAATTGTTGTAAGTACACTTGTGGAATAGACGGCTTATACTGAAGCAGATAACCAAGAGGATGGCCTTTCAGAATGTCCACAATGATCGGATGGCTTACTTTTATAACTTTGGGATCTAAACGGTGGTTATTGTTCCTGAAAGGAAGGCAATGTTTTGGCTTGACAAGTTGATTATCAGGAATAATATGGGTTTGTGAAGAACGGGCTACAGAGGTTGATCTGACTGGGGTAGAAACGAGGGTATGATTTGATGATGATTGAGCATCAGAGGAATTTGAATTTTGGGATTGCACAGGAGATGCCATTTGAATACCTGTAAAAAATAAAATTCATGTTAGGCTTACCAAGTATACAAAGGATAACCTTCAAAATGTAGAAAAACTTGTAACATTTTAGCAGAAATTGCAAAAACTTGTGATTTTCTGTTTAAAGCATCGGGATTCCTGACAATAATTGAAAATTATTGAGAGGACTCCAAAGTCAATCGTTTAGAGACCAATGTTAGAACAACACAAATTTATAACAATTTCTTAAAAAAATGTGACATTTTTCTTAAAACTTTAAAATACTACACTTAGAAAAATTTCCTGATGAAACTCGAATGAAACTACACGTTTCTCGAATGACTCATTAACCACTTGGGTGACACATGAAACAACTCGAATAAGTCTACACCCAACACGAATGATGTATACATGAAACTCGACCAAGTCTATATACAACTCGAATGATATATTCATGAAACTCGAATAAGAGTCTGTAAAACTCGAATGATGAGTCTATGAAACTCGAATCAATCTATATACAACTCGAATGAAGTTTGACTCAACTCGAATGATTCTTGAAGTTTCTCGAATGAAGACATGTAAAACTCGAATGATATATGTCCTAAACTCGAATAAGCTGTAAATCCTTATGTGCCGAAAATTTTCTAAGTATTACACACACTTGTCAACTCGCATAAAGCACAACCCTTTCTCGAATGTAAGGTGTATTAAACTCGATTAACTCTGAGATTAATATACATCAACTCGAATGAGTCATCATGAAACTCGAATAACTCTCAAATGCAACTCGAATTACTCTTACATCAACTTGAATGAAACTTCCATGCAACTCGAATGGAACTATGATACAACTCGAATGGAACCATAAGACAACTCGAACATTTCTTATGTCCAACTCGATTAAAGTATATGGTCAACTCGAATTAACCACAACTTTTCTCGATTGAAGTATCAATCAACTCGATTGACACTTAGTCATTTCTCGATTATGCTGTCAATCGAGACATTATTTTGAAAATATTTACAAGTCCTTATACACTGATTTTTCAAAGATTGATTCCAAGGACTTCTCACTGATTAAAAACTTGTATCTCTCTCGAAAAACAATTTTAATCAACTTTGTTTTACTGAACTTTGATTAAAAACAACATCAAAGTTGTCAAAAATCCAAATTTCAGAAAAACATGAACTCGAAGCTTTTTGAAATAGAATTTCACATTTCTGTGTGTGTGATTGGATTTGAACCATAAAATTTCAGATTCATGTTCAGATTCATAAACCCTAAAACACCACAAATTTAATTTCAGTTTAAGGAACAGAAATGTTGATTCACCATGAACACTCAAATACGAATATACGAACACTTTTACATATACAACAGAAACTGAAATTAACTACTTAAAAACAAGAAAAACAAAAAAATATCACTCACAATATGATGTTACTTTCGTGAAACAATCGAAGATATTGAGATATTGAGGTTTCTTAATGGTGAAGAAAAGGTTCGAAGAAGACGATGGGATTTTCAGAAAAGTTGAATTTGAAATTCAAAATTCAATTTATAATTGAAAATACCCGGCCCATATTTGAATTTTAAGTTTGACAAAACCGGCCCACATTCACCAAATAGAAACCCATGTATTCAAAACCCAATATCTTTTAACAAATAAAATAAAAAAAATTGTAACTAAAAAAAATTTTGACATATAAAACAAAACTAAACAGAAAACACAAACAAAAAAAATTAAAAGTGCACCCCCTTGAATTTTAGAATGCTGCTCCCCCTCAGATGTATCATATTTCTCAAATCAGCTCCCCCTACAAAATATCAGATATATTTTATCAGATTTTCTCAAAATCAGATAAAAGCATTTTCTGCTCCCCCTGCACATGACAATCCAGATCTGTTAAATTCTAAAAAATTTGAACTTTTAAGATTCAAGAATTTAACATCAGATTAGAATCAATAAAAATGTAAATTTAAAATTATAAATTGAAACTACTGAATTATTAAATCTAACGATTCAACATACCCAATTTGTATACCAAAAAATTAAACCGCTTTTCATCTAATGCTTTGGTAAACAAATCAGCTAGTTGATATTCAGTAGGTACAAAATATAATTCTATATTTCCATTTTCTACATGATCTTTAATGAAATGATACCGAATGTCGATGTGTTTCGTTTTTGAATGTTGCACCGGATTTGATGCAATAGCGATTGCGCTCTGAGAATCACAGTATATTGGAATCTTGTTTGGTGTAAACCCGTAATCACGTAGTTGGCTTTTCATCCACAACACTTGAGAACAGCACGAAGATACAGCCACGTACTCTGCTTCAGCTGTTGACAATGAAACACAGTGTTGTTTCTTGGATGACCAACATACGGGTTTGTCACCTAAGAATTGTACTGCTCCTGACGTACTTTTTCTGTCCATCTTATCACCTGCGTGATCAGCGTCAGAAAAAGCAGTCAGATGAAATGAAGACTCCCTAGGTTACCACAAACCAAGATTTGGAGTACCTTTGAGATATCTTAAAATTCGTTTTGCAGCAGTTAAGTGTGATTCTTTTGGATTTGCCTGATATCTAGCACAGACACATGTAGCAAACATAATATCTGGTCTACTGGCTGTTAAGTACATTAATGACCCAATTATACCTCGATAATGGGTTACATCTACAGGTTTTCCTGAGATGTCCGCATCGAGTTTTGATTTTGAATCCGGAGCCATGGGAGTTTTCATAGGAGTACTATTGACCATGTTAAATTTCTTTAACATGTCTTGGATATATTTTGACTGATTGATAAAAATACCATCAGTCAATTGTTTTACTTGTAAACCTAAGAAAAAATTATTTCCCCCATCATGCTCATTTCAAATTTCTGGGACATTAAAAACGCGAATTTCTTACAAAATTCAGGATTTGTAGACCCAAATATTATATCATCTACATATATCTGTATTACTATAATATCTGGCCCCTGACGTTTTATAAACAGGGTTGTGTCAACTGCGCCTTTTGTAAATCCACATTTCAACAGATATGTTGAAAGTGCATCATACCAAGCACGAGGTGCTTGTTTAAGGCCATACAGTGACTTATCCAAAATATATACATGATCAGGTTTCGAAGGATCAGTAAACCCTTCGGGCTGATATGTATATACTTCATCTGTTAGCTCCCCGTTTAAAAACGCAGTTTTGACATCCATTTGATATACTGTAAAATTTTTGTGTGCGGCAAAAGCTAAAAACATCCTTATAGCTTCAATGCGTGCAACTGGTGCGAATGTTTCATCATAATCAATTCCTTCTTGTTGACTGTATCCTTTGGCCACGAGACGAGCTTTATTCCGAATAATGACACCGTGTTCATCTTTCTTGTTCTTGAAGATCCATTTCGTGCCAATTATAGATTTGTCTTTTGGTCGCTCAACAAGTCTCCAGACCTTTAACCGTTCGAACTGGTTGAGTTCCTCTTGCATCGCCACAATCCAGTCAGCATCCAGAAGGGCTTCTTTTACATTTTTAGGTTCAATCTTACTTAAAAAATTTGAAAATAAGCATTCATTTATTGTAGCCCTTCTGGTTTGGACTGATGACGATGGATCACCAATGATATTCTCTATTGGGTGATTTCTTGTCCACTTAACTGTATCTGGAAACGGTTCTATTGGGTCTTGGTTGGGATTGGAATCGAAATATGGTTCGGGAGTTGTTGCAGATGTTGTAGGTGGAACATCGGAGGTAGGAGCTTCTGACTGTTCTGAAGTAATAGGGGTTTCAGAAGTATGTGGAAGTTCAATTGGTTGTACATTCTCAGTAATTGACTGCACCTTTGCTGTTGAAGCTTCTCCAGTTTCTTCTGAACTTTGTTGTTGAGAGAGATCTGAAACTACGAATGGATCTTCAGTGATCCTTTCAGGCACCAAATTTTGAACATTAGATTTGGGAGTTTCAAAATAATCATCATAAAAGTTCTCAAACAACTTATTTATTTCATTTTGTTCAGCATTTTGTTTATCTGACTCCAATGAAGTCTGCATGTTAGGTCCGGGTTCTGAACTGGTGTGTTCAGAAGC